>LUCG01131269.1:0-10309 GCA_001633085.1 Carthamus tinctorius
GTGGGGTGGGTCGTCTAACGAGTCAGCACCCGCTTGCTGAATTTTCTCCATGCCGAAGGACCTCGGCGGTGTTGCCGAGGTTGCCGATCGGCAACAGCCCTATGCCGATACCCATGCCGACCGGCTGTGGATGGTCACTACTCCTTTCAACCTACGAAATCCCAAGCATGCATCCTTGATATACAAATATATAAAGCAAAAATGCACAAAAACCACTCAAGAACCATCCACAAAGATCATTAAAAAAAACAGTTGATACCAAATAAAAATGGAAGCAATATCATCAAATAAAGTTTAACATTTTTCCTTTTTATTCAAAACCAAAAACAAATCCATCTCTCAAAAAAAACCAACCCAATTCTCTACCACATTCTTCTTTAACAACACCATTAGATGAATCAAATCAAAGATTCATTCTGAATGTGAAGGAGATGCAGCATTTTCCGGTGAAGGCGATCGCGAACTTTTCTTTTTCGATGATTTTGATGGTGAAGACGCCGCTGATGAATGTCTCCCCCCGCCATACGGGAATACCGACGATGGATCCACGACCGGCAAACTCATCCCGTAATTATATGAATATCCCACCAACGGGTGATCATATTTACATGTTGGCCCAAACTTACAGATTCCGTAAAGGCTATAGTACGAACACACCGCTTGCCCCTGCATTTTCATAATTTTCTTTTAAATTCATAACTTTCTTGACAGGTTCAAACCTAAAATTGATTAGGAACCACCCACAACACGACATGTGGCATATACATAAGGAATATGGACATGTTATTCATCATGAATGTGTGATTCATGATGAATAACACTTCCATATTCAAGAATGCCACTGAGCTTTCTTTCGAGTTGAATGACCTTCTGATAACTTTCTTTTAAGTTCATAACTTTCTGACAGGTTTGAGAATGTTACTTTCATATATAAGAATGTTACTTTCATATATAAAAGAATTCTACTAAACTTGTCTGAAGGTTATGTAGCAAAAAAAAATTTAGTCCCATGAGGCAAGTTCTTTTTGGAACCTAAAATTGATTAGGAACCATGAACCACCCGCAGCACGACACGTGGATATTCATCATAAATATGAACGCGTTATCCCTTATTCATCGTGAATGTTGTAACATATTCATCATGAATGTGTGAGTCATAATAAATAACACTTCCATATTCCTCATGAATAAGACTTCCGTGTTCATCTTGAATAACACATTCATGATGAATATTCATTCTGAAGAGGGACACGTGGCACGATTGAGGAGAGGATTTTTAGGTCAATGTGGGCAGTTCCCAGGTTCCTAATCAATTTTGGGTTTCTAACGAAACTTCACTTATAGCCTCATTTTCAAAAGTATTATACATCTAAAGATTCAGGTTAATCACATAAAAATCCCCTGGCCTCAAATCCCATGAAAACACATAATTACTTGATTTAAGTATTCATCTGATTGGTGGACATAAAGGCAATAAGATATCTTTATTCAACTTACGGGTCTCAGAGGAAGGCCGAGTGGGCCCAATGAGCTAGCAGCCATTTGAGCAATCTTTTCCTTCGGGTGATGATACTTGCAGTCTGATCCATATTTGCAGTTTCCAGTGTTCATGAAATAACGACATTCTGGTTCACCAGGTCGTTCAGGGAGATTAGAAGCAGATGTTAACGGATAGGCTTGGTCAATGGAACCTGAACCACCAAAGATGTTGCCCGAGCTTACTGGGCTCAGACTTCCCTGAAGAAAGAACGCCAGACAATAAACTATCGACCATTTTCGTTAAAATGCAATAAGTTCCAAACCCACAATCATGATTAACTGGATTTTTCATCATGCCAAAAATAAACCACCTTAACGTATGAAAGCAAAAAACAAAAAAAGACATTATTAGAGATGAAAAGGTTGAAAGAAATCTGGTCAGTTAGATGTTTCGTTATGCCAAATGAAACCAACTTGATGTAAGCAAAGCTACAGAACATTTATTGAGATGAAAAAGCTGAAAGATATCTTGAAAACCCACAATAATGGTCAACTAGATGTTTCGCTATGCCAAATGAAACCAACTTGATGTAAGCAAAGCTACAAAAAGAACATTTTTTGAGATGAAAACGTTGAAAGAAGTCTTGAAAATCCACAATAATCATCAACTAGATGTTTCATTTATGCCAAAATAAACCAATCTGATGTTATGCAAGTTACAAAAATACATTTTTTGAGATGAACATTTGAAAGAATTCTTGAAAATCCAAAATAAGGATCAACTAGATGTTTCATTATACCATAATAAACCAATTTGATGTAGGCAAGTTACAAAAAGGACATTTTTTGAGATGAAAAGGTTGAAAGAAATCTAGAAAATCCACAATAACGATCAACCAGATGTTTCTTTATGCCAAAATAAGCCAATTTGATGTAAGCAAGCTACAAAAAAGACAATTTTTTAGATGAAAAAGTTGGAAGAAATCTTGAAACTCCACGATAATGATCAAATAGATGTTCCATTATGCCAAACTAAACCAACTTGATGTATGCAAGCCACAAAAAAGACGTCTTTTGAAATGAAAAGGTTGAAAGAAATCTTGAAAATCCAAAATAATGATCAACTAGATGTTTCATTACTCCAAAATAAACCAATTTCATGTACGCAAGAGACAAAAAAAACATTTTTTGAGATGAAAAGGTTGAAAGAAATCTAGAAAATCCACAATAATGATCAACTAGATGTTTCATTGAGCCAAATAAACCAATTTCATGCATGCAAGCGACAAATCACAAAAGACATTTTTTGAGATAAAAAAGTTGAAAGAAATCTTGAAAATCCACAATAATGATCAACTAGATGTTTTCATCATGCCAAAATAAACCAATTTCATGTATGCAAGCTACAAAAAAAGACATTCTATGAGATGAAAAGGTTGAAAGAAATCTTGAAAATCCACGATAACGATCAACTAGATGTTTCACTATGCCAAAATAAACCAACTTGATGCATAAAAGCTACAAAAAAAGACATTTTTTGAGATGAAAATTAGAAAGAAATCTTGAAAATCCACAATAATAATCAACTAGATGTTTCATTAAGCCAAAATAAACCAATTTGATGTACAAGACCTAAAAAAAGACTTTTTAAGACGAAAACTTTGAAAGAATCTTGAAATATTGATATAAAAAACTTACCATATAAGTGCTCCAACCTTGTGTGGGGCCAATGCCTTGAGAAGGAGGAAGAACAATTGGTAAATAAGTTTGCGGAGTCTGTAAGAGAGGATCAGAAACATATGTTGCTCTAGGTAATGACCATGCAGCCGAAATACTACTGACATGAGGTGGCGGTGGTGTACCGGACGAAGGCACAAGTGTCGATGCATATGAAATAGATCCATCGAGCGATGGTTGTGGATGGTGGAACTTGCATGCAACTCCAAATTTACAAGATCCCGTTCGTATGTAATGAGGGCATGCTTTCTCTTCCTAAAACACAAAGTAGCATAAATGCAATTAGCATTTTAATTTTTAAACACATTAGCAACATCCCTTGTTTCGTTCCTCTGTCATGGTGTAAAAAAATTACAGGGTTGTGAAAAGTGTCACTGTATCAATTTGTTGTGTGCCAGTGTATATATTTTGAAACTACAGTGAGGACGCAAGTGTACTTTGGCATAGTTGGTTTGCAAGGCTTTTTCTTCCACCCCAAACCTGAGTTCGAATCTTCTTAGTGTCAGTTTCTTAGTTTTTAGCTTTTGATTTTGGATTTATTATGTTTCTGAAAAAGATTTGCAATTTAAAGACTTGAACACATGACCTGACATATGAAGAAGGCAATGAACTAACCAACAGACCAACAATGATTTTGTGAGAAATATCCCTATATTTGTTTCTCATGGTCAAATGGTGCCACTGTTTGAAAAAGTTTATGGGTTCGTCCCTGATTAGGAAGTAGTGATTAAGACAGAAAAACACCTGCCGCATAGGTAGCCCGATCATATTCAACACGACGGGTCCAGCACCACGCCTATCACGAGGATGATTGTATTTGCATGTTGACCCAAATTTGCAAGTACCTGTCTTTAGAAAATACTGAAAACGGAGAGATTTCAATTACAAACATTTCCCACAAAATTTTTGTAATGATTTTAGATTTAAGGGGGATAACCAAAGCAAGATCAAAATGTAATGAAGTTTGCATTAATTTCTATTTAGTGTAATAAAGAATTTCTTTTGTCAATCAACGTCATAAGGTTTCAAAATTTTCTATTTAATGTAGCAAAAAGTTTTGAACTTTTCTATTTTTTGCCCATTTTGACCGCTAACCTGCTGATCTTGTAACATTTGGTGATGTGGATGCCAAGTTTATCATTTTGTATACCTTTTGTAAACAGGTACGAGGGTACCCATGTCATTAGATGTTACAAGATCAGCATACAAAATAAGAAATTTTGAAACTTCGTTACATCAGTTAAGACAAAAAAAATCTTCTTTACACTAAATAGGAACTAAACTGAATCTTTTTGCATTTTTGATGCATATTCCCCAAAGAAATGTCTAAGCACTAGCACAAAGTCATCATCGCTTTATTTTAGAGACTTACGTGTTAAGCAAACAGATTGGGGGATTTAGAGCTTGGTTGAAGAAATAAAGTCATCGAATGATGAATAGTATTCAAGCCTCAAGCCAACAACAGAATGGTACAAAATGCATAGCATTAAATTTAGTCAAAATTAAAAACATACAAATATATGTTTCTATTGCAGATAACCAAGTAAAAGAACAACAATCAAACACAAAGATTTATGCACTTCAGACAACAGGGCTACAGTTACAGGCAATAGCAAATTCATTTTTTGGTTTAGAGTGCAAGGGAAAACCATACAAAAGAAAGCATACAGCAAAAAAGCTAAAAAATATGCATCAAAATGCAACGAATTTTGCTTGGTTTCTATTTAGTGTAAAATAGAACCTCGGTGTAACAAAGTTTCAAAGTTTCCTACTTTGTTTCTATTTGGTTGATTTTCCATTAAGTCCTGTATGGGTAAAGTTGTTTGGGTGGACTAATTTGTCTATATTGAGAAGTTTTCTGTTTGGATGGGTTCTATCATAGATGGAAGGAGGTTGTTTTTCAATTGAGAGGGGCAGGTTTGGAAAAACGTGGCTTTATGCATAAAGCTCCCCCCCCCCTCTCTAAAAGCTTACTGAATAAGCCACGTTCTATATCATTAAGCCACTACCAAACAATCATGTATAACTGACCAAATAACTTGCGAGTCTCCTTAAGCTCATTAAGCTGCTAACAAAATTTCTTATCGTTTACCCGTTTTGGCCGGTAACCTACTGACCTTGTAACATATGATAACGTGAATGCCAAGTGTACGGTCCACTTCACTGTAACCTTTCCTTACACCTTTTATAAACGGGCATCCATGTAATCAAATGTCAGCAGCAGCCGGTTACCGGTCAAACTAGGGACACGATAGGAAATTTTGAAACTATGCTACACTGATTGAAGAAAAAGTTATTCACTACACTAAATAGGAACTAAACTAAACTTTATGTTGCATTTTTATGTGTCTAATAGACATGTAACTCTATTAGGATAAGATTATGAGCGAGACCCTATTGTTTTTGGCAGGAATCCGGAACTAAATGGATGTTTGGAAATCCGATTCTAATTCCAAGTTCTAACTTTTTAGGGGTCAAACTAATCAGTTTTTGAGAAGCAGGTGCAAAGTTGCTACAACAAAAGTGATTTTTTTAGAGTAAATGTAAAAATTACTTAATTATCTGAAAGATTGTAACTTGATTACTTTCTTGCAACTATCTGATCATGATGCCCTTGGGAGAATAGCTCAGTTGGCAAAGGGGCAGTGCAACTTTACTCAAATACACAAGAGACAAACTTGAACCCCTCCGCTAGCCTCAGCCACTAATGGACTATTTGGTTGGTTTTCCATTAAGTCCTGATGGATAAAGCTATCTGTGTGATTAATATAAGATCAGGGAAGGTTTTTTATTTGGGAGGGATTTTTCATAAATGAAAATTCTTTAAATTGGGAGGGATAGGTTTGGGAAAAACTCGGCTTTCTGCATACGGCTCCCTCCTAAAAGCTTATCGAATAAGCCACTTTCTATATCATTAAGCCACTAGCAAACAATCATATATAGCTGACCAAATAAGCTATAAGTCCCCATTAAGCTACTAATAAATGGGCCCTCACAGGCAACTCTGAAATGCCTCCTCGTATGTGGTTCCTAGGGGGTGGATTCCTTTTAAGGCCAATCAAAGTTGCCAGTAATCAACCTTTTGCTCAAATTATCTGATCATGATTCTCGAACATTACACTATTCCCTTTTAAAACACACCATTCAAGACATCTCAACAATCACCCACATAAGTAAGAACATGCACAATTAAAGAACCAAACCCGAATAGAAATTTTGAAAACCCATAAACAAAGTTATCCCCTTTTATGTAAATTCCAACAATTTACTATGAAGTTCATAAAAATATACAGCAAACATCGAAACCACAACAACATAAACATGTAAAAAGAAACTTACCACACAATCTGGCTCTCCAGCTCTTTCCGGGAGCTCACCTCCAAGATGATTGGCCTAAAAATCGATAACAAAAACCAAAACAATAACACATCAAACTTCAAAAACACAAAGAACAACCATCTTTTACCCCAATTAAATTTAAATCTTTGGAGATAAAAGACTTGTTATAAAAATTTTAAGAACACTAAAATGAACAACCTACAACTAATGATGCACCAAAACTCTTTCAAATTACTCAATTTATTAACCTAAACCTAAAGAATCACTACAGATAATTAAAAAAAAAATTGCAAATTTTACAAAAAGGGTATTTTTCTTTACCTGCCCAATGTGGGTTGGATGATTAAACCTACAACTATTTCCATAGCCACACATCCCAGTCCTTAAATAAAATATACAATCGGGTTCACCGGGTCGATCCGGATACGCCATCGAACCCCCATCGGCTTTCCCATCCGTCTGAATTCTCAATCGCCTTACAGCTTCTAAAATTCAAGAATTTCAACAACAAAAATCCAACATAAATTATACCAATTTCAAACAGTTAATGATCAAAATAACAAATTGAAACATAGGGCAAATAAAATCAAGAAAATTAGGGGAAATTTTAACAGAGTAACATCAGAAACATACAGAAATTTAACAAATGAAGCATTTAAAACCATGATCAAATTCTTCAAACTTAATGGGGTAGCTTCAAAATCAAGCATTAATAAACCACTAACAGAAATTAAAATTAAATGACAATTTAAGAAGAAAAAAAAAACTCAAAAAACAGAAATTTATACGTATGAATTGTTACCTTCAATGTTATGAACAGGATTCGAAGAAGAATTAGCGACTCCACCATTCCTCTGAACACGCCGATTATCCGGCATACCAAAATTTATATAATATTTTATAAAATGCAAAAAAGATTGAATTTTTTTTTTAAATTTATATATAAAAATTACACACACACAGTGTTTCTTTAATCCTCCTCTGTTTTTTTTCTTTTTAATAAACTAATCAAACCCAAAACTCCCTTTTTAATCAAAACCCAGAAATTATAAATTAAAATAAAATCGATATCGATTTTTTTTAAAGAAAAGAGGATTGATTATGACCGATTTCACCAACAACTTGAGGGGAAAAGAAAAGGTTAAAATTTCATGGTTGTTTGTTGTTGTTGTTGTTGTTGATGATGATTCAAAGTATGATGAAATTGAATTGAAAAAATCAAAGAGAATCTGAAACCGTAAAGAGATTGATGGATGAATGATCTATGAATAATGCTTGTGAGATGAATGAAAAAAAAAATCTGACCAAATATTCTTTCTTCACCTTTTCCATTTCGGTAATTTCCCACAACTTCCCCCCTTTCTCTCTCTAGCTTTCTCTCTCTAGAATTTGTTTTGATTTTATAAGTTTCTTTTTAATTTCTTTTTGGATCTCCTCGATCTCGAACAAGAATTTCTATTTCTTATTATTTTTTTATTTTTTTATTTATTAAGCAATTAGCCTTTTTAAAAATAGTGTTAAAGACCGTCAAAATAGCCATCATCTTCCTAAGGCCTTGTTTGGCAAACTACCTGATAAGCTAGCTATTGACTGATAAACTGGTTTACGAATGAATTATGTTTGACAAAAACTAGCATATGAGCATGTAAAATGGTCAAAAATGTATCTTGCGTATGATAGTTAGTATTAATAAGGGTATAGTTGGAAAAAAAAACTATAAAAAGCTTCTAAAACGTTACTTCAACAAGCGTTTCGATAAGTTAATTTATGGTTCATCCAAACATGTTATAGCTTATAAGCTAACTTATTTTTACCAAACACGGCCTTATAATCACACTTTTGCGACCAAATTTGGTAACTCTGCTGAAAAGAAATCCATCAGTAGTGGATTTCTTTAAAATTTTACAATTTTTGTTCTGAATGTATTGCACCTTCGATGCTTATACAACAGTATTTTACAAAAATTTAAAGAATTCTGCTATTTAGCATATTTCTTTTTAGCACAGTTCCAAGTTTTCCGTTATTTGGGGAGTTCATTTTGGGAAGATGATGATTGTTTTTAAAGGTTTTTGGGAGAAAAATAGTTAAGAGATATTAAGAGCATCTCCAACAGCATTGCTAAAATAGCAAAAAATGACTTTTTTTTCTCTAAACCTCTCCAAGAGCATTGTTATCTTGTTTGCTGTAACAGAAAAAACTTCAAAGTTTCCTAAATTTAGAGAATTCTCTAAAACTTCAAAGTAGGAGAGATAAATGAATATATTTTCTTAAATCCCACCAATGAGATTAAATTTCTATCATTTTATATTTAATTCTTTTTTTAAAGTGCATTGGTATGGTAAATTATAGAATATTATAATAATATAATTTGAGTTAAAGTTTCTAAAATAAAAAATATGTTGGAGTTGGATGTAAATCTTTTTAGAGATTTTAACACTTGGTTCTCTATTTTAGCAAAAGATATAGAAATTCTGTTGGAGATGCTCTAATACTATTTTTAAAAGACTAAAAAAAGGGTTTGCTAAATGCACCATTTTATTAAGGGTGGATATGCATTAGGAATTGATATGAATGCATTGGTGTTTTTTTAATATTGATGTGTGTATGTGTGTGTAAAGCAATTCATTTTTTAAAATGTAGATAGCAAATTAAATGGTGCAATTAGCCTCTCCTAACAAAAATACTTTATCTTATTTAATTAATTAATATTTTTTTAATAATTGTTTTGTTTTGCTCCTCGTGTACGAATGGGAAATATTGTCGACTGTCAGTTGACTAAATAGTCCTGGGAATCTAGTCATCTAGAAAGAGAGATGAAGTCGTTACCGAAGGGTAGGATCGTAAATTTGCATTGAGAAATACGGTGTGTGATAAATTTTTATTTTATTTTTGTTTTTTTATTGCGGAAAATACGGAAAGAAAAATTTCTTGTAGAAAATCGTCGCCGTTGAAATGGCGGGAAAGTGGGTGGCGTGGTAGAGAAGGTCGGTGATCTTGGCCGTTGAAATTTAGTGAGGACACGTGTCAGGAGATCAGGGCCGTTTAAAGGTGTGGGTTACGTGTTCCCCAAACCTGATGGTACTATTTCTTCAATATTTTTGCTTTTTCCCCCCTGTGATTTGTGGGTTTGCATTTACAACCCATATGGAAGAGTCATTTACAGTTAAGTCCATGTGGAAATCAGGCCATTCTCATTTATCTACAGAAGTTTATAAAAACAATAACTGAATAGGGTTGCGGTGGGTCGGGTTGGATGAGATACGTGAGAATTGGTTATCAACCGTTGGATGAGAAATGAACGAACATTAGGATGAGATGCACTAAGGTATGATCCACCGAGATGCACCGAATCAATTATTCTTTAGGTAGCGTTTGGTACGTAGACAGAATTGGATAGGACAGGACGGGACAGAACTGGACAGTACTGGACAGGACAAAAGAGTAAGACAGGACTGGACGGGACGGGACTGGACTGGACAGAACAGATGTCTGTTTTGTGTTTGGTACGCCTAGGACTGGACTGGACAGAACTAGACAAGTTCCCCAAAAAAACTATTTGATGATNTAATTTTCATAAACATAAACACACACACACACACATATATAATTATGATTTTTATGTAATTGATGTTGATGGCTATGGTAGATATNAGAACGTGATGATAGTGGATAGTGGTGGTTGAGGTGACCAACGGTGTGGTGGTGATTGCGGTGGCGATGGATAGTTGTAGAGATGGTAGACGGTGGTGGTAGG
>LUCG01131340.1:0-11290 GCA_001633085.1 Carthamus tinctorius
CTCTTGAACTCACTAGGCATAAGCCTAACCTTTCTTCTTTATTTGTCGGCATGTGCATAGGTCTTTGTTGGGATATGATGCTAGCGACACTGCGTTGAGGTAAGTGCTAGTTAGAGACACGTGAATGATCTAGCTTCGTTGATGTCTTCCGCACTTTGCAGATAGCGACCGGTATGGAGCTATAGTAACACCCGGTATAGTCTTAGACTTGTTATAAGACTCGGTTTATTAGTTGTTAAAGATAAATTGGAAANGTTTCTAGTATTGATGTATATAAATTGATTTATTCGTTGTTCGATGTATTTTGAGAAAAATTTAAATTAGTCGCTCTTTCCAAATTCGAGGGTGTTACAGTATTCGTTGTAAGAATAGAATATTTGTGTATTGTATCTTTAGCTTTAGATGGTCTCATTCCTGTCTTAGCTAGATTAGGGTATACAAAAGTTATAGGTATTCGAGAGAGCATACTATGATGATGGTGTTGCTTCTTGTGGTGCAGAAGTCAAGAGTTGCAGTTAATTAATTGTTTCATTTTGTCTTTCAATTGAATAATGTGTCTGTGTATTTTTAATACACAGATCTCTAGTCATGACCATGTTGCCCACATGTTTATGTTGAAACATGTATGTGTTATTGTCCCAAAATTCTTTATTGGTGACAAAATATGATTTTAATAACCTAAAGAATCCACTGATTTGACACATTAATTTCTATAATATACATTCCTTTCATATCATTAGAGTTACTATATATACCCATTTACATTCGTATAATTTCCAATTGATACAAAATATCTTAACAATGTTCCTATTAATAAGACGATACATCGTCTAAGTATTATGTTGAGGGAAATTACTTTAGATTATATGGAGTTCAAGTCATTGAGCAATATGGACAAGATGATGAGTGAGAGGAACTGATGAAGTATATGAAATTTGTATTTGAACTAGTATTTTAAGTCTTGAACAATTATATTAATGTTTCTAAACATATGTTTGGGGTCTATGAACAATTAGTCAATTATATTTATATTCAAGTATTCATGAACATGTAGTACATATACTTTTGAATTTATAAATAAAAAGTTCCAATACAAGTACTCCGCGAGTATGCCAGCCTAGACCGAGTACTCGCTACTCACCAACCGCCTAGCAACTTCTGCAACATTGCCTTTTCTGTATGCTCCATTTTGATTTATTTCATTTAAACACAATCGCTTAATTAAATTATAAAATGATGTACCAAAAGTTTCAAGCTCAAACTGAAACATAAAGTTGGATCGTTCAAATGCCCATTCAGCTAACCCAGCCGATATACAACCCTATACTTCATAATAATACATATCAAAACCATGAAAAAATGAAAAGGTATATAAATATAAAAATATCTAGATGGATTTCATATACTAGTCATACACCCAATCCCTATAATATTTGGGTACACCCTTAAGGCAAATGATCGTGTGAAATGTTAAGTTTAACATAAGAAGCGTGAACAGTGGATCTGAAGTGTTGATCACCGTAATCTCATGCCCTCCAATACACTTTAGAAGGAATTGATCTAATGCTTCTTGATACCTCTCATCCTAATGTGCATACACTTCTCATCCAACGATTAATAACCACTTCTTAAATTTCTCATGTTACCTCAAACTTTTCATCGAAACCTAAATAAAAAGCCAATGACGTAAAATTGAGTCTGAGTCAATTGAACATATGCTTTTTCAAGCCAAAAATAATCATATGATAGTAATTTTGTACGAAAGAATATAGTATCAAGATCGAACCAATAAATGACTTTGATCATGAGTTGAAACCCATAAACAAACTTATATAGCTTAAATTTCAAGTATAATGTATAACTCAACTATGTTAAACAAACAATCGTTTAGCATGTCGAACTCGGATATTATAAAAACATTCAAGCTCGAGCACTCCATCGAAAAACCATTCAGGCTCGAGTTGAACTGGACACTGGTATTAAAGTTATGCTCGAATAATCTACTACTTGACTCGTTACCACCTCTATTTGAAAATTGGAACACAATTTAGCTTGTTGGTGTAGGTTGTCCATTATCATTAGGGAAACTACGTTTTTCATCCCTATGAATTGTTGAAAATTGTTTTTCTCATCCCTCACATTTAACGGTAAATCATTGATTGAAATTCGCCACAAGGTCAAAAACAACAATGACTTATAAAAATCTGGGACAAAAACCATAAGTTAAAAACATGGGAACGAAAGTCGCAATTTTCAACTACATCATACAAACAAAATCGTCGTTTACTACTGTAAAATCTAATGAGTAAACTATAAGATTTGGTCCTTGTAAGTTGTAGATTGTCATAAATATTTGTGTTTCGAAATTACAGGATGATCATCATGGCAAAAACATCCGGATTTAATCAATACTAACGAAAATACTCCCCAATTAACGAACTTTTTCACGACCATTAAAAGGAGAGACCAAATCCAAAGACTTTTATAAACCACGATGGCCATCTTGTAACTGTGAAACTGCAGTGATGAAAAATCTTATTTTCAACAAACCACAAGGACCAAATTTGTAGTTTACTCTTATCTAAACCTGCTACTTCCACCACCATCAATGGTGCAGTTTTGTTCTCTGCAGGCCAATATAGAAAATTGTAAATCAAATGATCAAAGTTGTGTGGAAATTTAAAACAAAATAGTTTATATTTCTGGGTTGGAGGTAGTTTTGAATTTGAAGTGATTAAATATATGTTACATTACCAGGAAACAAAGGAAGTTATTGATAACTAATAATCGGTGCCTCTCGATATGACCTCTTTGCATGTCGGGCGGAGTAAGATGGTGTGCTCGAACTGAGATACGTAGCTACCCTTTGTGTCACACAATGGAGGGTATGGCTGCAAAATTTGTAACATATTAGCCTAGTGAAAAATGCACATAAACCAAACCAAATGAATATTCCACCCCAAGGAGGGGTGCAAGGGTATGATGTATGAAAATATGACGTTTAGCCCAAAAAGTATTAGTGGTGTGGTTGTTTATGTGAAGACTCCTGGTTAGTGACAATATACAACTTGGCTTTTGATTCGTCGGTAGATGAGAACCGGGTGATAAGGAAATCAAGTTATCAAGTTCGAGGGTAATATGGTAATTTTTGGTTGTCCCAGGTAACGAAGTTCCATAATTTCCTCTTTTGGGTACCGATATTGTAATATTTGACGCGGACAAAGGGTCTCATTTTTTTATGAAATGGTTATGAGCTATGACGAAGACTGCAATAAACTTGGCATCCATGTCACTAAATGTTACAAGATCATCAACTTATCGGTCATAAAAGGAAATTATGAAACTTTGTTACATTGATGGAGAACATGATTGGAACTTCAAATACTAAGCCAATGGGATCATCTTAAATTTGGGTTTACACACAAATTAAAAACTAATATGTAACATAGTTAAACAAAAACCAAAGTTTTGCATTATTTTTCAATCAAGTCATAGGAGATCTACTGAACTCTTGCCGGGTAAGCGCTTACTGATATCATTTACCTTACTGATTGAGCATGATAAATATCGCGATGCTTACCGGTAAAAGACAAGGCAGGGACCAGGAGTCTTACCCGGTAAGGGTGGGAAATGAGTTTTACCCAACAATCACTTACCGGGTTTAGGGTGTTCGGGATTGCTTATTTAAAACGACTTATGCCTTTTTGTAGAAGTGCTTATCAACTTATGTGGTGTTAAAACGGAGTTTAAAAAAAATATGTTTGGATTAGCTTACGGCAGTAGCAACAAGTTTTATGTGGCTTATACATGTAAAATGACTAAAAAAGTGATTAGTTGTTTCAATTAAGTCAATAAGTTGGAATGAAATAGCTTATCAAAAACTCCATATCATCGGTGCCAAAAAGCTATAAGCACCTCTCTTTTTTTTCCATCCACACACTCAAAATTCCTCATTACCACATCGAAACAAGTTAATTAGCACTTTAAATAAGCAATCCTAACACCCCCCCTAATTATGCTTACCAACAATCCACTTTCATGAGCAAGAATGTTATGTGATAAGGTAAATGAAGGTGAATGTTTGCTAGTAAACCAGTCAAATTTGGTAAATGGCCCCTATGTGCATTCGTTTTCTACTTGCATTACACGTCTTACCTGGATTACATTGTCTCCTTGCATACGTTGATTTGTTATTCTCCATGTTATATTTTCCCGATTACAGCTTATAGTACCCATCCCATTGTCTATTTGTACACGCCTTTGTTTGGTGCACAAGCCGCGGAAACAGCCTCTCAATCCTAGTGATCTGGCTAAAATATATGTGCATCCTACACCTCTCAGAACCCACTTTTGAGTTTGTTAAGTGTGTTAAGTCTAGCATCGTTCATGCAACCGAGGTAGGCCTTTCTCTATTCTATAGGCCCTATAAAAAATCTAGAAATGTTATTCTTGGAAAACCGCATTAAGCAAAAAATCCTAAACGTACTAAAAGAAAAAGCCTAGCTAATTTAGCATTTGAACAAATCTACTAGATGTCGCATATAAAAATAGCGATGAAATAAAGAAATATTTGCTAAAAAGAAAACATGTGGAACTGTTTTAAAAAGTTGGACCTGACCATATGCGAATGTTCACAACCATGTGAATTGTTTTATTAAAAAAAATTAGATGGTTATCTTAATAGCAGATTCTGTAAATCATATAAAACCAAACCTAATCGAACCAACCCGATAAACCCCACTCAAAAGTATGGTCTGGGAGGGATGAAATGGACGCAATCTCGACCTCTACCCCAATAGGGTAGACAGTTGTTTGTGTGAAGATCCTGGCTGGTATGAGAGTGTGAGCATACGCTAAAAAAAGCGCGAACAGAAAAAGGAAAAATTAACGAGTAGGTGCCCTGAAAACATATGAAAAAGAGATGGCCAGAACATACATTGAGCAGATAAGGTCAAACAAACATCTCTAGCTACATTGCTAGCCCTTGTGCCAAAACCTACTATGCTACCCTGGTCCTCTGTCTCCATGTACACATATCAGAGGTCATATATAATATATTAATTACTTATGAAATTTTTACCAAAAAGGAAAAGAAAAAGCAAGACCCGTTTTGACCCGTTCGAAAATATACATATGTTAGGTTGCAACCTTAAGCTGGCAGACCTGCCTATTTCACTGTGTATTAAACTTAATCTACAACAGCTCATCTAACTCGCCATTTTTCCCCTTCCTAAAGAGTGCAAGAACCAATGATACATTGGTCGCCAATTTTTTTCTTTAAAGAAAGAATTCAATGATGAAGTGGAAGACTATGCATTTTCTTTCATGTTTTTCGTACATAAAAGAACAGAAGCAGGTTAAATCGCTTTATGGTAAGAAGTGTAGTGGATGCTATGGATTCACGCCCATGTAATTATTAGAAGAAAATTTGCATTAACTCGCATATTTTTCCCATAAAGTGAACAAGTGATTTTAATGGTAATGTTAGTGGCTGCCATAAATTTGCCTCCTGTAATCATGACTCAGTTATCTTGATAAATGAATTGAATTAACGTTAAATGTGACCTACTGTGAACTGGTCAACTCAGCATTGGAGCTCCATATCGCCTCTTAACGGGTAACTGAACACTTATTGCCTCTTAACGGGTAAGAGACACCCAGTTAGAGTTGATGGTCTTCACCAACAATCTTAGGGGCCGTTCAATTACCTTACTAGGTGAACATAACAAGAACCAAGAATCTTACCCAGCATGAGGGAACACAATGATTAAGAGTTTTACCTGATAAGTGAAGGTGATGATGTTAACCGCGTTATAAACGCTTACCATCAATCTTTGATGGATGGGAATGTTACCCCATAAGGTAAATGACAGCGGTGCTTTTACGGTTTTACCGTTAAACACTTATTCAGTAAGCAAGGGTGGTGACTGTGACTCTTTTAGCAAGCTTACCGGATAAAAGATTTTTATACTATGCTATTTTAACGACCGAGAATCTTACCCGGTAAGGTGGGGGTGACAACTCTTACCTGGTCAACATTTACCCAGTTTGTGTTGGTAAACGACCCTTAACTTACAGTCAACTAACATAGGACATCCAGACCCTAAAATAGGTGAACAGTCATCATCTAGGCTTCAAGCAAGTGCAATGTCTCAGCCTTCAAACTCTTCCCAAACCTATTTGAGAAGTTTGCCAATCTTAACCACATAGGACCTTCAGGGAAGCTGTGGGTTGTGGAATGCGGGTATAGTTTCTTTGGAGCTCACAAGTATAGAACTAGAAGTAAATGGTTCTCTTTTCTTCTATCATAGAAAAGGTAGCTCAGAAAAAAATTATATAACTATGATGGAACTATTCGAATATTTTCCATTAGTGGATACTTTGATGTATGAACAGGATATCTAAAAATCTGCTGGTAAATAGGCATCAATCATTAATCAGTCTTCACACGACAACTAACAAATTCCGGATTTTAGTAAAGAAAGAACACGGGGTTGGAGATACCTGAACAACACCAGCATCACACAAATTCTTGAGAGCCATTAAATACTTCGTCTCCCCTAGTCGATCTAAATAGCGTCTGCAGAACGCCAGTGTAGAGAAATTCTTATCAATTGTGGCAAGAAGCTGTTTTGCCCTCGGTAATCGCAGCGGAACATGACCAACGTCGAAATTTTTCATGTAATGGCTGCACTCCAGATCTTCTCTCACGTAACCCTTGCCTAAACACAACAAACATGATATAAATTTGTATGCCAACTATTATTCTTTCTTTCACATTCAAAAGCTAAGAAGTACAAATGGTTACCAGTAGATCCAAAAGTTTCGATTGCATAGAATTCTCCCTCTTCCATCTTTGTCTGTTCTCCTCCTTTCACAATTGGGACTGATTTTCCGGCATGAATTTGGTAAGGTCCAATGCTGTGTCCATTCAAGTTCCGAATACTTTTCACTGCAAACGTTGCACCATATGAGTTAAAAACTAAAATTAGTCTAATCCTACAAAATAGAACATCTGTTGATCCAATTTGGAGAAATAATGTAAACATTAATAGTGCTATCCTTTTTTCAAGCACTATCTTGACCATTGACGAATCGACTCAGTTCACAAAATTAATCCTTCTAAATTGGCTCAGCAAACTACTTGGCAGTCAGCATATTCTTCCTGGTGTAAATAGAATTATTTGAAGTACTATCGGAACCTACGGTGTAAAGATGTTCATATATGCATCAATCTTGATGTTCAACAAATAATATATATATATATATGAAGTGTTGTGTATAATAGAGATTATACCTTGGAAGACCTTTCCATTAATTTCTACTTCATAAGACTCCATGACCTCTTGGATTGCAGCACCTACATCACATAGACGTACATCAATCCCTGCTTCCTGCATACCACAGAATGGAAGTTCCAAAAGTCATTACCTGAATGTTACCATATAGCCTATTTGGCACTAAACAGTTCGACGCAAAAATTAATTTATAATTAATCATAAGGAACTTTTTCCCTAATATTCTAACTTACAGTCACTCTAGTACTTACCGCAAGGAGTTCATGTGAGCTATATTTTATTTAATCACAAATCTCAACGCAAGCTTGAAACATGGTTCAATGATAAGGCTTGTCTAGTGGTCAAAATATTTAAAATGTCTACCCTAAAAGAACAAAATGAAAAAACTTGTGTTCCTCAAAGAAGGTAGAACATTTTCGCTTATAGGTTTATATTGCCTGATGCACAATATTCACCCATAACTTCTGACTCCATGTTGCTAACCTTGATACCGGTATTTGTAGCTTCCCGAGAGGCCTCAAGCAATGGATCAAACATTGGATTGAATGCAACTGTGAATGCACAGTCAACTATGCGCCCTGAAATGGGTTACAACAGAAAAAGTTACGAGACTACATTAAAAACTGCACAAAATAAATAAATGACCAAAATTACTGCCAACTATGGCAAATCAACTACAAGCATTGTGATTTCTAACCATTTATATGAGTTCCAAAATCCAATTTCATGACATCATCATATTGAAGCACAGTTTTATCTCCCGAGTTGGGGGTCCAATGGGCTGCAACCCTGATACGATACAATATGTTAAGAATCAATTCTTTTAGGAAAGTGGCACAAAGATTAAAGAAAAACAACCAAAAGATCATTGATAAAAACAAAGATGAGAAGATGATTATCATACAAAGTACAAAACAATTACCAGTTCAATGAACATCCTGTAGGGAATGCAATACCAGCTTGTAGACCATTCTCTGATATTAACTTACGAACAGTATTCTCCAAGGTTTCACACAGATCAACCATCAGCATTCCAGGCTTTATAATGCTCCTAATATATTTCCGAACCTGAAAAGGGATGAACGAAGCACCAGGTTTTAATAACACAAGCAGTATAGAATATTCTATACCTCTGAAGTCCAAATAATAGTTCTGCTAAAGAGCATGGTAGCAAGAAAACCTGACGATGAACTTCTGCTGCTTGTCGAACTGAATCATACATAGGCTTTTCTAAGCGTTCCAAATCTCTCTTTTCCTCAGATGTAGTCCTCCATAAGTTACTGAGTAAGCAACAAAGTGAGAAAGAGGTATTATAATTTAAGAACATGCAGAAAAGCAAAATATAGATAAACATTACATAGTAAGCACTTACTCATCCTTGTATTGCTGAATTTCACCCTCTGGAAAGTTTCCCTGGGGAAAAAGCTCTAAAATGGGAATAGTAGGTGGATCCGTCTGCTCCTTTGTGTCTTTTTTTCTCCTGGCATAACAAATTATAATAGCTATGAATACCAAACAACTAGGTGATACTGTCAAACTCATTTCACAATGGATAACATCATACAAAATTCTTACTTGCTTTTGTTCTTCTTCTTCTTCTTTTTTGCAGCTTCCTGACCGCCAGTTTCTAATTATGCAAATTCGAATGTTAGAAATGTACAAAACGTTACATATAGAATAAAATAAAAATGTAGGATCAACTAGGACTTTTTCATTTATTTATTCTAAATAGTTTTCTTTCCAAGGTTATTATGGTAATCAGATAGTCATTCTGTTCTACATAAAGAATTATATTTTGTGTCTTGACTGACTTTGTTTATAAGGATAATAATATTTGTTCCAGAGAACAAAGAATCTTCAAAACAAATTAAATGGAAAAGATAACAAGTATCCACATTTTCCAATATTCAAAATATCGGGTCATGTGTGTGAACTGCATAGTTATCAGTTTGATGACAGGTTACAAGCCTTGCTGGCTTTATGCTTTTTAGACCATCCATATCTCGATTTCATTAACTTTGTTCGACGTATGGTGAAAGTCCAGTAACTTGGCACTCATATAAATACAAAAGTATATCTTATGAATTAGCCTAAACAGATGTACTTATTGATATTGAGAATAACCTTCCACATAGAGCTTTGCAAAAACACACACATAACAGAAAAGATAAATAGAACTCAAAGCAAAAACAATTTTCTTCAAAGCGATACATGAATCCATTCAGGTTAGATAGGCAAATGAGCTTTTGAGTCCATGCACTAGTGTTACATTATTTTCCAAAAACCAAGAAACAATTTTCCTAAATTTAGACATTTTGATCTTGGATTTCCATATAGGACGCTTTACGGTAGAGGTCGATACTTATTTAAATCAATTTATATGGAGTATATCAGATCTTATCAGCATGTGTCGTTATTTGATTCAAAAGCACCCCCAACCAAAACAGCACATAATGAATTGATAACAATAATAATATATCTCCTTCCAATTGACATAATTAATTTCTTGTCTCGCAGGTCCTGATGAAGGAATGGTATGGATGGGAGCACCTTTTGCATTACCTTACAACTACTGCAAAACAAAATTTGTTAACATTGACCCACTTAACCAATTCTAAAACAAAATGCCATCAACCAATTATGTGCTCTATATATATTTACCATTAGCTGCAAATTTTATATGTTTGATGTTTACAGAGAGCACATATAGAGATGCTTCCACATCATGAGATGTCACACCAACCTCGATGAAAAGCTAGGTGACATTTATAAACTACCAGATGGCATAATCTCAAAAAAAAAAAACACACACACTGCCAGTATTCGAAAGATTAATTACATTAACCTTGTATTTTGTACAAAATAACATATTTAGCCACATCGGCGCATTCTAAACTTCTCTACAGGATATTGATAACTGAAAACTTTATAGTAAGCACTAAAATAAAAAAAACATATGTTGCATTAATAAACTTATACTCCCTTTATCTCAGAACTAGATTCCACCTCATACTTTTGAGATTCAAACTCATGATTCTATAAATCCAAATATTTTGAACACCAAAAAATCCATTCTTTTCTTAACACTAGAAGTTTTCAGATCAATTCAATTCAATCATATCAATTTTAACTCAACCACAACTCCACTGTCTCTCAAATTAAGGTGGATTCCAGTTTTCCCAGAAGCATCAATTTGGTTCTGGGGTATGGAGGAATGAATACTCAGGCTTCAAATCACAAAATCTAATCGTATCATCTTTTCAAAAAAACACATAAACATAATCTTATAAATCACCTGAGGAATCCGCTAACGTCAATTCATCAACTTTGTCATCCACTTCTTCGACTGTAGCGGGTACATCACTGACAATTCCATTTGAGGTTCCTGCTCCACCATTCGTATCTTCCTTCGCCATATCTACAAGTACCGTTTATGAGCATCAAATATGCAACTCAAAATCAGGAATTACGAGAAAAAAAAGCCAAAAAAAACCTCAACAGAAAGAAAAAACAAGATCGTATGTGAAGAAGAATGGAAAGAAGACAAACTAAGGAAATGGTGGTCCGCCGTATCTGGATTGTCAACCGCAAAACAGAGCAGAAGCAGTGGTGGTGGAATTTAGGGTTTGAAAAGTTTATGAGTTTTGTGTATTTTGCGCAACGACGACGGTGTTGACAAGCTTTTGTAAGTAGGCAAACAAGTTTGGTTTTGGCAGTTCAAGCCCTTCATGTTAATTATTATCACTGTTATCTAAAAATACTCGCCTTGCAGCCGTCATGGCGCGTCATGGCTTCAAGGCTTGGGTTGGGTGTCACGCCACGTTAAGCCCGTGACATGCCATGGCCTACTGTAATATGATATTTGATTTTTCTTTACATTTTTAAGATTTTTATTTGCTAGTTTTTAGTATATAATTTAATTCTAACTTGCTTATTCCTAATTACTCGTTGAATGACACTATAAAACATATGATCTTATATATATATATATA
>LUCG01131532.1:0-11221 GCA_001633085.1 Carthamus tinctorius
CTCTATATATATATATATATATATATGTTATCGTGTATTATGATTGTTACTAAATGGGAAAAGGGGTAATCTTCAATAAGAAAATTGTTGCATTGCTACCGCTTTTTGAAAAAGGGTTTGAGCAGATGGTTTTTGGGACAGTTGAACGTAAAATGCAAAGGCAAAAGCATAAAAAAGATGATACCATTGCTACTGCTTTTTGAAAAAGGGTTTGAGCAGATGATTTTTGGGACAGTTGAACGTAAAATGCAAAGGCAAAAGCATAAAAAAGATGATACCATTGCTACTGCTTTTTGTGGTGTTCGGTAGAGTTGCCAGCTTGAGATCTTAGAAACAGTGCCAGAGAATCCGCCAAGTCTTTCTTGAGGCCGATGGAAGAGAGACATGGTATTATCAGCGGCTCCTATTCCCAACCAATTCTCTCCAGCATTAATAGATAGAACAGCACCGCTATGAATCGTAACATTTTTCGAACTTTTTAATCCTCCTGCATCAATATCACCATCCTTATCATTATGATATCGGGTCATTTGGCATATCCAGAATCTTGGTAAAATGGTTTTACAACAGGAATGAGATAATATAGCTTACAATCATATTATCTAACTTGAATCATAACATTATCAAGTAACCTTGTTTGTTTCATGTTTTTTTTACGATTTATCCTATTACGGGTCTGCCATTATTTATGGATATGGCTTACAATTATATTATCTAAATTGAACGATAAAGGAATTTAAATTGCTGCACTCCTGTCCTTTCATCAAAGAAAATATTATAACAACAGTCGGAAGGTTTTGGCTATTCTTACCATCCTCGTTTTCCCAAAATCTGACCAACCCATCACTTGAACCTGAAATGAAATATATTATACTTCAGAGGGTTGAAAGAAGTCATTGATGCTAGTACTAACAATATAGCAAAAACTAACTATAAAAAATTGGCTCAAGGGAGTCAAGGTAAGACACGAATTACAAACCAGTTATTACTCCTCGATCTGACTTTGAATACTCGACACAGAGAACTGGGCCAGCATGGCAAGCCAAAACAGCATCGCATGTTCCTCTAGAAATGGACCACATTCGGGCAGTCCAATCATCACTACCAGTGATTACAGTGTCCCCAACCATTCTTATTGACCTGCACGACAGTCGCAAACTCAGTGACCATCAAGGTTCAACGTGTCAACCCTTTCATACCCTCAAGCTCACCTGATCCACTTGGAGTGTCCTAGAAGCTTGTGCATTTGTCGACCAGACCGGATGTCCCATATATTTGCAACTCTGTTAAAGGAAACCAACTCTAAGAGCATATTTATATAAAATAAAGGTTCCATCAGAGGTTAGAAATTATCTAGGACGGCATAATAACAGAAAGAATTTACATACGCATCTCTCCCAGCGGCAGCTAGAACTCCGGTAGAGTCATCATATTCCATGCAAAGGACAGCACTGGAGCAACGACCGACAGTAGCAACACAGGTATCGGTTCTTACATCCCACATTTTTACTGTTCCATCGTATGCTGCAGTCAGCACACGCTCACCAGATAGCATGCGAGCACAGCTAACCTACAATGATGAATGAAGGATTCATGGATGTTAGATTGATGATTTCCAAAAACTACCACCCGAATTCAATAACAGCTATGATATGTTCAAATAGCTTATGAGAATTATTGGATCATACAGACAGAATATATACCTCAGAGAAAAAAAAGAATACCCCACTCACTACTTATGCAAGCAATGGCAGTGTGCATACTGCATAAGCATGTCTAGATGGATGAAATCGACATAAGGTACAAAAAGTGACTATACACAAACCTTGGTTCCAATGTTTTGGAAAACTGGTTTGTGTTTTATCCTGTCCAAACTAACTAAGACCGGAACATTCATTTCTGGATTATAACTAGAAGCACACTGGATATCGATCCATATCAAGATCATCAGTAGGTAATACATTCATTGCTAAGCATTTAACACGGTGGATTGTGGAAATCACGGCTGGGAACTTGATTTGGGATTTCAGTTATCACGGCGGCGGTGCACCACTATTTTGGGACCGGTGGACAGCTATTCTTCTAAGGATCGCATTCTGCTATTGCACTGCTATTGACTGCCCAGAGTCATTGTGTAGACAGGTGAAAGGTTTATGATCTCTATGGAAATAAATCCCAAGTTATTGTCAAATTTAAAAAAAAACAATAAGATCATAAAAGTAAATATTATTGTATTGATTGCAACAGCACTGTTCATTTTTGTTTCTACTGCTTTTCTACTTGTCATTTACATAAACAAGTTGGTCAAATTTCCTCCTCTCTCAACAGTGCTCCTAAAATGGGCCTTCTCTACATTCATCAAGGAGACAGAAATAGTTGGATATTCAGATGACCGTCATGTTACATATCCCTATAGTTAAAGATCTTGTACAGGATGTGTCCTTTTCAGCATAAACTTGACATCCTGAAAAGCAAGCAAGATATAGATTCCTTGTCTAGCTCGGAATCTAAACATTGAGCTATGGCTCGGAGAATATGTGATGGACATGCGTTTTACATCTAGCAAAATAATTGGGTGACCCTACTCATGAACCAAAATAACTCACTCAAGTTAATCGCCCAAAAATGTACGTGGTTAGTGTGGGTTCCCCTTCACCAAAAAAATCTAAACATGCATATGAAAGGAGTAAGAAGACGACATGATCTATGATTTGCTAAAATCCCATAGTGTTAAAGGCTGACATTTGATTTATTCTTAAACATCCATTTTATGCCCCACATCATTGAAGCCATAGTCTTAAACGATTTTGTAATCGAAATCTTCCGATTGATTCGACTCTCGGAGCAAATGAAGCAATCGTCATCCACAAATTATAATCATAAGGATTCAAAATTGAATCTCCTAGTCACCTATGTATTGACAAATCTAATTGCATTACACGTTTCTCTATATTTTTAGAAATGAATTCTCGCCACATCTGTGTTATCTGTGATTTCAAACTTATTAGTAGGCATATTAACATCGAAGTTTTTGATGGTATTTGGTGAAATTGTAACCAGCAACTATTGGAACAAGGCAACATTCTCAACATTCATATAAGCAATATTTTGGTTGTACAAAACCAAACTTAGTTTTGTATTGAACATTTTAATCGTTCTAGAAAAAGATGAAGCAGACTTAAATTCAATCACCTAACAATTCATGATTCACATTCATACAAGTAGTAGTATAATGACTCTTTATTTGATTCACAATTTGAAACTACAACTGAATCACAACAAAATTGACGGACCACCTTATTTTATGCTCTTCCATCATATAATAAGTTTTTTGATTATTTGCATCTTAACTAACATACCATGAGATCCTCACATCCAAATTTACTGTTATTTTAGGTCCAGTAATTATTCCATTATTTCTA
Organism: Carthamus tinctorius; assembly: GCA_001633085.1. NCBI lineage: Eukaryota > Viridiplantae > Streptophyta > Magnoliopsida > Asterales > Asteraceae > Carthamus > Carthamus tinctorius. The sequence continues at coordinate 3,423 of LUCG01131532.1, forward strand.
GCAGAGCCTCTATATTATGCATTTCTCAGCATGTTAATATTTGGAGTGAAGGAAAGAAACAGAAGAATTAAAGAGCAGTGAAAACCTCAGCATCATGGCCCTTCAGCTCTTCTAGAAGCTGTGTTGTCTGTTTATCCCATACAAACACATAGTGATCATCAGATCCTGATACAATTTTGCCTCGATCTGAACTGATTGCCCTGACAGTCCTGCATACCACGAAAAAATATACACTTGTGAAGCATTAGACCCAATATAAGCTCATAGGCCTCATTTGAGAAATTTTAGACTAGGAAAGCATTACCTTGTATGTCCCTTTAGGGTTGCCCTGAGTTCATTACCACGAAGACTTGGATCCCAAATCTTAACCTGCATTATGTTGATCTTGGGTCAAAGTTGGTATGGATTTGAAGAAAGAATAATGCAACATAAATGGAAGACAGGGTGACTACCAATCCTAGTCTGTGGCAAAATACAGTTACAGCTTACCGTGCAGTCTGTACTTCCACTTATAAAGAAGCCTGCATCTTCACGGTCACCTACCAGGTCCCAAACTTCTCTTTGTGTCACGCAATGCAACGCAGTGATTGCACCATTATGGCCCCTAAGTGTCCGTATGCTAGATTGTAGTTTATGTTGCCCAGTAGCACCACTATCACTTTTAGCTATTCTCATAAGAAAATAAAGAGTTAAGATAGAAATGCATATTATATAAAAATATTGGTGTAAGAGAACGTTACACGCACGATTATCAGACGTCCATTTACGGACACGAGTGAATGAGTTGGCCCTCGAAGTAGTATCCCTGCTAAACATGCTCTGGACCCAGCTCCTACCAGAAGCCTCCGCAGGTTGCTGATTGTCTGTTGTAACATCTTGTGTGCGTGGGGAGGGCAATGATAAAGATGAGATGTTTTGAGACTTGACTGAATAAATACCCCAATAACCAACACATAGTTGCTGGATATGCGACATATATCCCCTAAGCTTTATCTGGTTTATTAAGGGATGACAAATTCAGCAACACATATTAAGGATTCAAGCACAAATATCAGAAACAAAAAGCAATCAGCACACGTGAATAACTGTCACATAGACAGGTTAAGTCACAAATTTCAAATAAATTATATCATAACTTTGTGGTTGGTGGTAATAAAATAAATTTTCAGTGACATGACCTTCAGTTGTCTGAAAGACCCTAATGAAACATAGTCCAAATCACCATTGACATGCAGACATGGTAGAAGGTGATATGGCCTGATTGAGGATCAACTTTTTTACTTAGATGCTAATAGAACTGATTGATATCATGAATGCAAGGTTTTAGAATTGATGTATGAAAGCAATTTTCTACCTAGAGTGGCATTTTATATTCAGGGAGCATCATGACATTATAGAATCACCACAAATACATAAATATACATCAATGAAAAAGAAGAAAAAAGGTTTGGGAAACCCTGCAAGATGCTTGAATTGGTGGTCAATGAAGTACGTCATTTAAACTAACAATAACCACCTGAAATGAACACACATAGATCACTGAGGACATGGTCACAATTAACTTACAATATGACTGTAACCAATATTGTTCTTCCCGGCAATTGTTTCGATAATATACCATGAATCCGTGTCAGGAAGACCTAATCCAGCCTTCACAAAAATGAGTATTAAATCAGTAAAAAAGGATGAAGGGATAGAAAACTTGCTGACAAGGAAGGATAAAATAATACCATGTGTGTGGCCAAAATGATTAGCTGTGCAGTCACCAATGCTGCATAGTTAGTTGACCTGAAAATTTGTTAAGCAATAAAAGTTCATGATATTACTTTTCTATTCAAGATCTAAAGAGTGGGGGAGTGTTATGGGGAAGAAGCATTGATGTCCTCAAATAATCTATTCTGTGACTTTTGTAAATATGAGTTGATCTATTATGAAGCATGGGTTTTACCGTTAATAGAACACCATTTGTGCAACAAATATATCAATTTTCAGGAAAACTGCAATGCTGACAGAACATATAGGCATAGCTACTTACTTGTTTGAAAAACATTCCATTAGGTACTCGAAGTATACATCCCAGAAGCTGCAACAAGATTCATAGGTATAAAAACAGTGATACATAAGAGAAACAAACAATCTGAAATTTTAGCATACTGAGTTAATTAACTTGACCTACACACTTCACATGAAGAAAGTAAATACTTAAGTGCTTAAAACTAATAACATCAAAGTAAAAAAAAATCATTACTGCAGTTGTACCCGCTGAAAGCAATAAAACGAAAGGCAAATCAATTCTAGCACGAGATCACAACTAATTTTTGTCATTAATTTTATCTCGTAGATACTATCAGTTCCTTATTTGGCTTCTGGTGCATTCTTGATCTCATAAATTTAACAAGAATAAGACACATGAGGAGAACTGTTATGAAAAATTTCGTGTGACCCTTTTTCATAATCATGTCCAATGGGTCATATGACATGATTAATATCGTCAGTAGTTCACGGAAATATATTTAGCCTGTGTTCGGCAAACTAGCTGATAAGCTAGTTGTTGACTAATAAGCTAGCTAGTAGCTGATAAGCTAGCTTGTGAATAAATTATGTTTGGCAAAAACTAGCTTATGAGTATGTAAAATGATCAAAAAGGGTATCTTGGAGTATAATAATTAATATTAATAAGGGTATAATTGGAAAAAGTTACAAAAAAGCTTCATGAAACGCTACTCCAACTAGAGTTTCAATAAGCTAGCTTATGGTCCATCCAAACATGTACTAGCTTATAAGCTAGCTTAATTTTGCCAAACACAGCCTCAGTCATTCCAGCATTTGTTAAACAAGATCATCCCACATCATTGATGATTTGACTCGTGTCCAGAGATTCTTGAACGACAAAATTAGGCCTTACATAATGAAGCTAACATATGTAAATCTTCAAAATTATATTCTGCATAAAAAATGGTATCTCCATGTTGCATATTTGCATCAAATCCTAGACAGAAGATAACTTAAAATCCAATAAGTAACCTTATAGATAGAAGTCCAACAAAGATCATTCATTATGGAAACCCAAGTAAAAAAAAAGGTTTCCCATGGATCTCTGAGGTCACTACAGATGAATGAGCATCGCTTCAGTAAGCTAATATTTATATGGGGGCTAGCCTGCTGCCTGCTGCCTGCATGAAAATGTCACTGCCATACCAATAGACCTGTTTATTTTATTTTCGTTTTTACTACTTTTCTGCACTTTTATATTGATTGTGGAACATTCTCATAGCACCACTCAACCATGATTTTTCCATAAAGGGAAAGATATGACACAATTATGATTTCTTTTGTGACATTCATACATGCTAGTTGATTATGGTTCTTCCATATCTGATAGGGATTGCAGGTTTCAGAAAGTTGTAAATATACTTCTCTTTCCTCTTTTAAGAGCAGATTATTGCATAAATACCACACACACAAACACAGAAATAATTTACTGTTAAATAAACAAAAGTAGGTTTGCACATCAGTTAAGTAGAAACATACCGCAACTCCTCCCAGATGGAAAGAGAACGTAGATGTCGCTGAACAAAATCAGAAACCTGGTTCCTATCTTTCTTGTACATTTCAGCTGAAACTTCAAGGGCGTCTCTTATAGTTGCTATATCATTCCGCGATGTAGCACGAGTGATTGCCGTTTTTAGCTGTGTTACACAAAAGAATGAAAACCTAAGACTTTCTACTCGTAAAGTTGAGGACACATATTTACTAGCGATACAATGGGCAAAGATATAAAACGCAGAATATACATGCACCCTACCAACTAATTACTACATTTTTAATTTATGAATTAATATATTGCTAAACACCTATAAAACTAAACTAGAGTTATATGCGATAACACCACAAATACTCCTCAAGAATGGAGCAGATAGAACACGTCAAACATGCCAAGAGTAGAATTCCCTTTGAAATTCTGAAAAGGCTCAAAAATTGATGTGAAGCTGGAATAACAAAAAACCAGTCATCTAGTAGTATGAAGCACCATATATTTCATGTGCTAAAAAACATATACATCTACCATACATTTCATGTGCTAAAGAGCATATTTTTACAAAGTTGCATAGTTGAATAACTTTTCAAATACATCTACTCGAACACATATGGAACCATCCAAATTTAAAACCAAGTGTCCAGCATATTAGTTACTTGGCGCTCTATATTAACATGTACAGGCTGAATCAAAGAAGCAGCGGTCATAATGCAAACAAAATAATTCTTTCATATTTTTTTCCCTCTTCCTCCACCATAAACAAATCCTTCATGAAAAAAATAATTCAAAGAAGACACACTTAACTTATGTGTATGTGGTATCTACCTTATGATTTCATCGGACTCTTTTATAATGAAGAATTACTTTGCAAACACACCCACAAAGAGAACAGAATGGGCATGAGAAAGAACATGTACATTTTAAAGCAAAAAAATATATATTATTGCCACTAGACTCGACCAACATACAACTAAGACAACTAACAAACGGTAATTTTATACAAAGGAATGTAATAACGGGAAAACCAAATGAGAAACATCACCTTGGTTCTAACGTGGGATGATATAGAATGAATTGAACTAATTAAAGCTACAACGTGTTGATATTTCATTTAAATATGGGAATCACTGTGGTACAAAATAAAATTAAAGTTTAAGCTAATATTCAATGAATTTAGGCTAGTCTGTAACAGTTACAGTATAAAATATCATCACTCTTCAAATAGAAGCCACTCCAGGACAACAAAATCAGGTGCATTTTAACAACATGCCAAAGTACATCCAACAAAGAGATGATTGAAAATATATATCCACAGTTTACATAAAATAACTTCTCAACCAAGGAACAGCATGGAGCATCTACATACCAGTTCTTTCACTGCAATGAACTGCTCTTCAGTCAATTGACCTTGCCAACCCTAAGACCACGAATAATATGTAAGTTCCCAATCACGACAACTTCTATCATCAGTTATGGTTCACATTGTTGCCTACCGAGTGAATATGTTCCCTTATACATTCAACAAAACCACTACCACCAATTCCCTCTGCATCAATTTCTATCAAAGCTGCAAAGATTATGTGTGCCAAAACCAAAACCAATAAGCATTATTTCTTGACATTACATACTAGGATGCTTTCCAAGAATAGAAAAACAAAACTCGTTGAACAAAATTTATATTCATGCTCAAGAGCATACCAAGGATTGTTCCATATTCAAATGATGAAAGAGGATCATCAGTGGCACCCAATTTCAAGAGACGTAGCCATAGACCCTGATTCAGCAATAACAAAAACCATTCATCATCAAATCGGGAATATTATACAAGATCGACACAACATTTAGATGGTAAGATTGTAAGAATATAAAAAAAGACTTTTGGTCACGTGAAGAGCATTAAAAGGAGTATATATGCATACATCAATGGTGAAACATAACAGGCTGCTCCAAAAGATCAGAATAGCAACCTATCATTTGCTTAACAATCGACATTTGGTACAAAAGTGCAAATTGAAAATGAGAATCGGGAACAAGTTTATAGGTTTATAATTTAAGTACCCTAGATAATTTGGAAAAATAGTAATTATAGTGGTTTTATGTAATTCATGTTTTCGGCATATTATTTTAGAGAATGGTATATATAGTGATGGAGAAATACAGGATAACACTCCCTAATTCAAGGAGTTAATTTTCCATCTACTTTATAAAGTTGGACCAGATAAGAACATGGTGATTCCTCCATAATGCCACAACTCTTGAGGGCTTATGATTTTCAGCTGGTTCCTTAGTGAAATTCTGAATCATGAAATGTCTTGGGTGACTAAAGTACTCTGTTTCACTTTTATGCTTAATTTATCATTAGTTATGATATTAGCAAACCAAATATATACATAAGAGTTTTACAAATAAGTACTATTTCTCCTCTAGTTTCCAGCAATGCCAAACTCCGTCACAGCAGAAATACAACTCCCAAATCTATTCCAACGATCCAAAACTCTTAATAACCATAGATTAGGCAATTTTCATGCACATAAAGTCAGAAAGAAGATGGCGAGAAAGAGACAGATACAGTAGTTAAATTCTATATTATGAACATGAAGTAGCATATGAAGTGCATGCACATGCATGTGTGTGGGTGACAGAGGGTGCAACATGATAAACATAAAGAGACAAAGAAGATATATAAGCAAACTGTATGCCCAAGTGGTAGAAGCATGCATACATTCATATATAAATGCATGGATGATGCATGCATAATCATTCCCATACATACATGTGTGTGCATGTATAATGGAGAGAGGGAGGATGCTGTGTTACAAAGAATCATGATCTATAATTACGGAGGGTGATAGAAATGAATTTTCTTGGGTGTATCAACTGGACATGAAAGATTCTCCCTGAAGGGAAACCTATGAACAGACTCTGTCCTCACCTGCAGCTTCACTTTAATATCCAAGACCATGCGCTCCCGTTCAGCCTGTAAATTACAGATATTTAAACTGAATCAAAACATCAAACACTAGAAATACCAGGCAATGACCTGTAATCAAGGGAACTTACAGCCCTCTCTCTAGGACTTAGACTTTCTCCTTTGGACTCTCCATCCAATACTGATGGGGAACTGGTAATAAACAGCATATGAAAAGTTAGCAACAGAGTTCGCTGCTTTACATACGTTCTCACTGAAGTATAAAATTTTTCACCTAGGATTATGCTTTATGGCATATTCAAGAGCTCCACTAGCAGCTGATAGTATCTGCTTCCTTTTCTCCTCCTGCTCTTCTGATCTATAGTTGGAAGGGAACCTGTCATAAGTATATCTGGTACCAGATCCTGATCCATAGAACAAAATTTATTAGCATAGTTGCAACATAAAATAAGAAAGCATGATTCTTTTGGTGATAGAGAACTATGATATATAGTACAAAGATAGCCCTGGTGTGTTGACAACGAAGATGATAAAAAAAGTGAAATATAAAGGACAATGCTACTGACTAATATTATGAATTACTCCTGAAGTCGGAGAATGTGGGACTCCAAAAATTTGGTAGGTTCCAAATGAATTGTGCCTGAATCCAACATGAAATAGGATTTAGAATTTTAGATGAGGGACAACTCAATAAAGTCCACCATGCATGGTGACTTACATGTTTCACCACCAGTTCCTCCCAATCCTGATTGTACCCACCAGATGACCATTGTGCTAATGGGAGTAGCTACTTGTGAGCACCATGTTACTTGTTGGAGTATAGACGTGCCGTGAAGTGTTGAAGTTTAGAAGTGTTACCAAGCATTGTGTATTACACTATTACTAAACTTGGACATGAATATGCAGAATAATAGTGGTACATAGACCAAGGCTGATGCCCAAATCTAGTCTAACCATATATTCTATACTCATCCTGAAGATAATATATATAGATATAAACTGACAAACAAAACATGAATAAACATTTTTTAAACATAATATACAGAGGGAAATGAAATAGGAAATTACATGTGTGATGTGTGAAAAATCGAAACCATTGGGAAAAAAAATATCAGCAAGTTTCATAGAATCTGGAGAGACATGTATGCAGTGATGCATTCCAAGAACAAACAAGTCAATATCAGACCCCGACAAATAGATCATCAAACTAGAGGGAATGAAGATATGTTATTAATTTGTAACAGCAACACCAGCATGTTGTGTGACAAAAAGGTCCCACGAAAACTAAAGGCAAATTCTACAGATAGCAATCGCCAATCGGACCAACTTTGT
>LUCG01131533.1:0-28273 GCA_001633085.1 Carthamus tinctorius
GTAAAGCTGATGTGGCGCTGATGTGGCAGCTGGTATTGAGTGGTATGGCTGTGGATGGCCTTAACTACTTGTCTACTTCCACATAAAAATAAATGAATGAATGGTTTCACCGAGAACCTTGGATTTATCCAATTGTTTCTTAATTCTGTTATTTTCTGTTACTTTTCAGGAAGCAGGCAGATGGAGAATCTCAGCCATTGATACAGCAGCAACAACAGATGGTCCCGTTACAAGATAGTTACATGCAGAGCAGAGCAGAGGCTCTTCACAATGTTGAGTCAACTATTCATGAGTTGGGCAGCATTTTCACACAATTGGCAACCATGGTTTCACAGCAAGGGGAGCTTGCAATTAGGTTAGTCTCATACCAAGCTTTTCAAATGCTACTACCATCAGGATAAAAGCTTGTTTACTTGGTTAAAATACATTGACTTTTAACCTTAACGTTTTTATCTGCATTTATGATAGAATTGGAAAGTAAGGCATCACGTTTGGAAAGTGGACACTTATTCTGAGACAAAACTAAAAATAGAAATGTGGACACTTATTTTGAGACTGGATCTCGTATCTTCATTAGTAAACATGGAAAAAGAAAAAATGTCTATATGTTGCTCTTTGGAGAAAACAACTTTTTTTCTTCTATCTATCCTACTTTGCTCTTACTGATGTTTTCGCGTGCGTAAAATAGAGTAGAAACTCAATGAATAGTGTCGTAATTGGATGACAGGATTGACGAAAATATGGAAGATACGTTGGCGAATGTAGAAGGGGCACAAGGGCAACTAATGAGGTACCTCAATGGTATATCATCAAACAGGTGGCTCATGATAAAGATATTCTTTGTATTGATTGTATTCCTTATGATTTTCCTGTTCTTCGTTGCGTAACAATATTCCGTTCGAAATTTTGATCAAAAGAAAGAATGAGTCTTCCCGTATCGTATTCTTGTTCGTAATGCATAGTTATACTCATTTCAAGAAATTTTTAGTCACATTCAATTGTCAAAGCTGAGATTGGTTCTGCTTACATCTTACTCTCCCTAGACCCCACCTCCAGGTGAGATATACCGGCGTGTTTGGTGTGGTTTGTACTATTGTCAAAGCTAAGGTCAAATCTGCATACATCTTACCCTTCCTAGACCCCACCTTCAGATGGGATATACTCATATTATGGGTTTGTTTGATTTGGTTTATACTGTTGTCAAAGAAGAGTTCAGGTCTACCTACATCTTATCCTCCCTAAACCCCACCTCCAAATGCGATATACTAGGCTCGTTTGGTTTGGTTTGGTTTATATAGCTGTCAAAGATGAGTTCATGCCTGCGTACATCTTACTCTCTCAAAACCCCACCTCTAGATGGGATATACTGGGTTTAGTTTGGTTTATACTGTTGTCAAAGATGAGTTCAAATCTGCGTACATCTTACCCTCCCCAAACCCCACCTCTCGATGGGATATACTAAGCTCGATTGGTTTGGTTTGGTTTGGCTTATACTGTAGTCAGAGATGTGTTCAAGTCTGCGTACACCTTACCCTCTCCAAACCCACCTCCAGATGGGATATATTGGGCTCATTTGCTTTGGTGTGTTCTATACTATTGTCAAAGATTTGCATCAATCGGTCCAGAAATCTATATCTTAGGATCCCAATCTGGGATTTATGTTAAACTTAAGGTTCATGTCAAAGACAGCTATTATCGGTTGTATCTTATGCCTTACTAGTTGTAAACTAGTTCTAACAATAGAGAAGTGTCTTATGGCATTTTATTGTGAAGTTGATCTTATCGTTTGATGGTTATGCTGACCATGGATTTACACTGTGTGAGCATACCCGATATCTATAGCAGATGCGAATGGTAAGATCAAACTTACCATTTTAGTTTTTAACAACCATAAATTACGTAGATTTCTCATTTTCATTATATTAAAGATACTTATTCAATTTGTGAAAACCAAATATTCATAATGAATATTCGTGTATGTTCATATTATGAGTATTTGGTTATTTAATTGCTTAAAAGTATGTGTTTTTATCACATTGGTTGATACCCGGCTAGGAATGGCTAGACCGGAAGCTAGGTCATAGTTCACACCCAAGCACCGGTTAGTTGCTCAAAGTAAGTCAGATTTTCGTGGTCAAACCCGAGCTCATGTTTAGTCAATGGGAGGTCCAAGCTCGAATGTAAGGTTGTGTTTACCCTTTGTTGGTGGCGGTGTAGTTCAGATGAGTATGACTGCTTTAGTATCAATATTCTCAACAAACGTACTTGGTATCAATTCAGAATTAGCTCAGCTCCAAATACCCTATACATCAGGTGAGTCTTCATGTGACTTACAAAATGAGTATGACACTATGGCTAGTGTGTTTTCAGAATACGAGGGTTATCAATTTGCATTCATTGTATTATATGTTTTAAAATGTTTAGCATTCTAAAAGTATTTTGATATATCAGCAGTTTTATGAATGAAAACAATATTTTTAGTATGTATAGGAACATAGAGTGTGTTTTTATTTTAATTTTAGAATGTAACAAAATCCTTAGTTTCAATAAGGATCGATATATATTAGAAAGACCTTTGTACTATGTCAAGTATTAACGTATCTGGTTTTCCTGCTGCATAGTTTAATCATAGGAAGTTTAGAATATACATTATATAAGCATATATGAGCTTATATGTTTTAGCAATGTTACAATATTTGCATAAAGTGTTTTATGAAAATTTATTGGCAATATGATGGTGCATTTAACATGCAAAGTTTCAGTGTGCAATATTTATGTTACCAACTTGAAATGTTTATATATATGCTTAAAAGTTAAAACCATATATATTCAACTTTCACAATTATGTTTTTATTAATTATCTTATCAATTATTTTCTTAAAAAAAAGCTTAGAGTGCATTTGGTTGTAGAAAACTGTTTTTACTTTCTTAACGTTTTTAGAAAACGAAGTTGTGTTTTCATTTTCAGTTTTCTATGAAAATTTTAGAAAACGCATTTGGTTGAAATGATTGAGTTTTCATTTTCTATTTTAGAAAATTAGAAAAAACATGTAGAAAATTTTGGAAAACTACTAAAACCAGTTTTCTAATTTACATAGAAGTTTAAACCATAAAAATTTCATTTTCTTGGAAACTTTTGAAAACTGAAAGAACCAAATGCATTTTCTAAATTTTCATTTTTCTTGATATTTATTTTTTTGAAAAACTAAAAAAAATTCACAATCAAACTCACCCTTGTATTCAGGTTAATTTTAGATGAACTGTAAGAGCATCTCCAACAGATTCTCTTAAATTCTTTAAAATAGAGAACTAAAATCGAAGATCTCTATAAAAAAAACTCATTCAACTCTAACAGATTCTTTATTTTGAGAATAAAATCATTGCTTAAATTATTTAAATATTACATATATGTATTAAAATATTATTTCTCTTTTCTCAATATTTTATTTTAAGAATTCTTATTGGCGGAACATAATAAAAAACTATTTTCTCTTTCATGAGAATCATTTTTGGAGATTTTTAGAGGCTTCTCGAAATTTGGAGATTTTTGTACCCTCTCTCCCACTTTCTTCATTCAAGAGAAAGTTTTGGAGAATATGTTGAAGCCTAAAAGTGTGTAAAATCTTCATTTTCTCTATTTTGGAAAAGCTCTTGGAGTCGCTCAAATGCACCATGTATACACCTTAATGGTAAAAATGAGGATGTGTTATCTGTATGAGTATCAATCCGAATGTTTTTATATAATATTTGTCTAAATAATAATTATGTTAACCGATTTCATTACACAAAATGAAATTGGTGTACCTTACATGTCACCATCGGAACATAAGGACCCTTTATAACAGATAAAGGTGTAATAACATGTGATGAGGTATATGATCTATTTTATTTGACTGATTCATTACCTATTCCTCATTTTAGATGTCATGAAATAATAAGTTTTATCATATAATTTATATAAGCAAAGGATCATGTGAAATTATGAGTTAACAGTGAGAGGTGGATCTGAACTCTTAATCTCATATAATCTCATGCCCTTTCATGAATTACGCTTTAAAAATGAATAAATCTAATGCATCCCGATGCATCTCATCTTAATGTGTATTCAATTCTCATCCAACGGTTGATAACTATTTCTCATGCTTCTCATGTTAACTTCAACTTCTTATCGAAACCTAACTCTATTTATATAACTTTATATATTCGCCTTTAAAATGTTTAATAGATGATCAAATAATTTACATAAATCATTGTCAAATTGTAGACTAACACCTTTCATGAGGTATACTAAAATTCATTATTTTCTTTCAGAATAAATATAATATCTTATTTGGCATATAGTGTAAAAGTGCTCAATAATTAATCAATATATTCCATGACAATTAAAATAATTAAATTAAAATGCTTGTTGATTGACTTATTTTTTAATATATAATGGTTATTGGTGGTGTTTGGATGTTTGTTCATAAAATAATTAATATAACTCAAAAAGTCATGATATTTGGAAATCAAATGAAACAAATATATTTTTCTTCATCCAAAAATAAAGTTAAGAAACATGGAATATTGATATATATCATCAATGTTCGAAAAAGTTCGCTACAGCAGCCGTCGTGGCGCACCGTATCTTAATACTTGTGTCTCACGCCACGCTACGTCTGAGGCATGCCATGATGTAATACGCGATCTTTGTAACATGGTATTTGATTTAGCTTATCTTTTTGATGTCTTATATGGTAGTTTTTAACATATAACTTAATTTAAATTGTTTGTTATCATTGATTCATTGAGTCATAGTAAGAAAACATATGTTTATGTATATAATATTATATATGATATAGAGATTTGCCGCCATATGTCACGTCTCGTAAAACGCCATGACCTCGACATGACTTCCAAGGCTTAAGGTTTGGCCTTGCCGCCACGCCTCACGCTATTTAGAACCTTTCTCGTATATATATCTCAAGGTATAGAATTATACTTTTTTGAAAGATCTCTAATTTAGAAATTGTTGTGTAAAAATGTAAAACACATATAAAAACTCAAGTATACCCCATAATTTGGATATAATGGCTTTTAAGACATTATATAAAAATATGAGAATGTTAACAAAGCACCTAACAAACAAAACTCACACATAAGTTTTGGTGAAAAGTTAAAGTTAGCGTAAGAAGTGGCTGTCAACCATAAGATGTACATGCCAACGGTCTGTAGCCCAGCGGCATTTGAAGTGTTTATATGGTGTCCCTCTCCCCTGTGGTTGTGGGTTCGAGTCCCCTCATGGACAGTTGTGTAGATTTAGATGTAGATTTTAGGAGTAGGTTAGTTGGACGTATGTGTAATTTGCCATTCAAAAGAAACCCATAAGATGCACATTATGATGAGATGTACTAGATCAATTCCATTCTAAAACACATTCATAAGAGGGCATGAGATTAAAAGAGATCAAAAGTTCAGATCTACTTCTCACAATTCTTAGTGTTAACTCAACTTCTTACATGATTATTTACCTTATTATATAATGCAAATGATAATGCAAGTATGCAACTAAATCATTTTATTTAGAGTGAATTATATTGTCTTTCATGTTTGTTGGTTTCAACTTTCAACAAAATTGGTCATTACAATGTTTATATTACAAATTGTCCCTTATATTTGCAAAGAATCTTGGATTGTATCCCTCTCATTGACGACCTTTTTTTGTTAAAGTTGGTTAAAAAGGTATTTGAATCGATTTATCATTTTCTATCACAAAATAAAGTAAAATGGAAACCCCATTTCTCTATCTTTGTCTTATCCATTACCTCCCACTTCCCCACACATGCAACTTAACCTCCTGCAACCTCCACCAAAATGACTAGAGAAAACGGGAGGGGAGAGAGAGCAACGCCATCTTTGGCTCTTTTGCTACCTTTTCAAAACCTCGACGTGAGACCCATTAGCGCCCTTCTCCAAGAGTTTCACCTGTATTCCTATTTCCCCCAATTGCCATTCTTACTCTCTTCTCCTTGACGTTTAGTTTTGCTACTACCCTAAACTCCGTCCATTGACTTGGGTTGTGGCGTACTAATAAAGCCTTGGTGGATGTAATGGAAAATCTCATCCACCCCAGGTTCAAATCCAGGCGTTGTCAAAGCCCTTGTGGCCATGGAGGTTCACCTACAATGACTCCGAGCCATTCATGGTCACCCGAGGATTAGTCAGGATTAGTCAGTGTGCATAAGCTGGCTCGAAAACCCACAGTTACCCAGAAAAAAAACTCGGTCCATTCAAAAAACACAAAACAAAAACAAGATACCATGTCGACCCAATCAAGAAAACAAGTCAACCAAACACACAACATGCTAATCCAAAACAGACAGAGAAAATAGTGAAGCAGTGTCGGAACCCACAAATTCCGTCGCATGAAGAAGTCGGTAGTTTGTTCAACATTATAAACAAAGGTCAGAGAGACCGACGATAAAGCGAGAAAACAAGAGTATCGACATCTTCTATACATTTACAAAGGACGAAACCCAAGATCCTTCGCAAACGTAGAAATCAAATCTGTAACAAAAGAACAACAAGGACCAATCTCCTCCAAACTAACAAACACCAAGGACTAAAATTTGCATCTTGGTGCAAAGAAATATGAAGAAATGATGATTAGGATGCAATCATGACCGTTGATCAAAACGGACGGCTAGGATTAACCGAAAGATCTTGAAACCAAATACCACATAAAGATCACACAGAGACCCCTAAAAAACTCCCCCAAATCACCAAAAATCTTCAATTTCTTCTTCTCATAGATGCAAACTGATCGGTTTCCGAACCCTAATTCAGAAATCAGACGATATCACTTCCTCTATCTTCAATTCTATTCCACCTCTAGGATCCTAGATCCGTTGCCATTATCAAATTTTCGAAAACCCTAATAGTTTTCGTTTTATCTTTCGCAAAAACAAGCTCAATTTTGAAATCGATTGGGGGAAGGAGGAGGAGGAGAAGAAATCATCATCATCATCATCATCAATCTTCGTTGTTTCCAGATTATACTTAATAGTTTTGATCACTGTCGAATTCTGGATTTCCGATCCGAATTTTGTTCGTTGTTGTCGTGAATAATAACTTGTTTTTTCCTCATTTCCCCAAACGAAAAACCTAATTTCCACCTTAGCGAAACGTTTTAAGTTTTGATCGAAATTGGTTAACCGGAAATTGTGTTGGTGTATAAACGTTTTTTGATTTCAGCGATCGCCATTGGAAATCAATTTTCCGTGAAATCTGATAATCATCCGGAAATTTTCAGTTGTGTGCATAGCAGCATAGGTGTATAGTGCAGTATTGCATATATATAAGTTTGTTTGATTGTTTGCCGAAAGTGAGAGATCGCAAAACCCTAGGTTTTTTTGGAAGTTCGAATTTTGATCTGGTTGAAGGTTGCTAGTGAATTTGATTTTGAGAAAAATGGTTGGTGGTGGAAGTAGGAAGGATGATCCGATTGCGATTAACAGCACCAATGTTTTTGCTGCACTTGGAAGCTTAAAGAAGAAGAAGAAGTCTGATAAAGAGTCGAAGAAGGGAAGTAGTTCGAAGAAGAAGGTGGATAAGGAGAATAGTAAGGCGGAGAAGGAGCAGGTTTTCTGGGCTCCGGCACCGTTAACGGTGAAGTCATGGGCGGATGTGGACGATGAAGATGATGATGATTATTATGCAACAACAGCTCCACCTCCTGTTTGGGGGGGCTCTGGGGGAATGCAGCAAGATAAGGTCAAAGGAAACGAGACTCCGGTTGAGGTGAAAGATTATGGAACAAAGTGTTTTTGCTAGTTTTATAATGCTTTTGAATCTAATTGTTGTTTATAAGGTGGTTTCAATTGGTATCATGATGCTACATGTGTTATTGTTTTGATTGTTCTTGAGAAATGTGGGATGAAATTAGATGCTAATACAAATTCTTTATGATTGATTGGTGTATGCGAAAAATGTGTACTTGATTCATGATAGAGAGGTTGAATATAAGCGAGTTGGTGTCAAAGTAGTTGATAAAGTAGTAGTCATGTTTGAGGAAAGTTTAGTTGGAAAAATATAAAGTGCATAATTGGAAAAAGCCTCCCGCGTTTATAAAAAAACGTTTCAAACAGCTAGCTTGTGACAACCCAACGTGACTTTTTTAAATAAGCTCAAAAAATAAGCTAGCTTATGGTTCCCAAACATGGCCAAAGAGTGGTTCAATTGCCTGACATATTACAATCGAATGAGAAAACCTTATGTGACATTTTATTCTTATATCTATCTAAGATGATACTTTAGTTTATTCAAGACTAAGTAGAATGCATAATTATGGGTTTTGTTTCTAAGTAAATACTCTGTTTTTTTTTTCTATTATTTGTGTGGATTATCTCCAGCTTATAAAGGAAATCATTTTTATTAGCAGATATTTGCATGGTTTTGTAGTTTAATTATTTCCATGTTAAGCGGTTTTGAATGGTGTTGGTTTTCATCTTCTGCTATTTGTAAGTTATATGAACAATCTTCAGTTGCTTGTGTTATTACGGTATCATCATTACGGAATTGGTACTGGATTTATGGTTGTGTCGTTCAGTTAGAATTTATTTTCATTAGTTTGGAAGTTTGTGTCAGAAAACAAGTATCGTATTTTAACCTTTTGGGAGCATCTTAAGGGAATTTTTTGCATTGGATGTTTGTCTCATTTTTTGTGAACTATTTTTCTTTTGGTAGCCATGCATTTCCAGTTATGTATGCTTGTTAATGCATCTATCTTGTTATTCATTCAATGGAGATAATACGAACTTTAATATACACTTGTTGCAGTCTTTATTGGTCTTGTGTTGTGCTATTTAAATGTAGTAAAGTGGATGGATAGAGAGCTATTTAGGATGTAGTGTACTTCTATAGTCATTACGATTTAAATCCTGTAGGTTGCTTTTGGTGCATGTGATTGGATAGGATACAACAGGACAAAACTCGTTTTCTCACGCCTTTCATGACATGGGAGTGGGACAGGACGGGACAAAAAGGGTTTTTTTTCCACCAAAATAGGTGGAACAAGATGGCACAAGATTGATATAGAAGTAGAAAATTACCAATTTACCCTCAAATGATATAACCCTAATATGGTATTTCATTTAATGGTCACCACCGCCCATCCGCCGCCACCCTCCATAATTACCACATCCACCACCATCAGCTATCACCTCCACCTCACCTCATCCACAACTACCACCTCCACCTCCATATCAACCATTTTGGTACCATTATATATGAATGTACTTGTGTAAAATTGTACAAAAATGTTCATAAATTAAATTATTTTTTAAGTTTACCTGATTTGTCATTTATAACTATTATATGATGCTATATACTTTTTTATGCTCAACTTGTCTTATCCAGTCTTGCCCCTTGTTCTCTCTTATCTGGTTTAATCCTTCTGTGTACCTAATGCTACCATATGTCTAAATCAATTTACAGGGGTTAGCTTTCAGAAGTCACAGTGGTTTGTGGTCCTTTTATTTTTATCCATAATTGATGTTCTATTATTGTCCTGTGATTAAAACAGATACTTATTTGAAGTACATTTTGTACATTACATTTAGCTTTTGAAAATGCACATAGAAGGAGAGAAATTACAATTTTGAAGAAAATGAACAACAAGGATACGGCTATACTTATTGATGTAATTCTAGCAATTAATGCTCCTTTTGCGGAAGTATAATCAAAGTAGGTTTCATTAGGTTAGTGTGATTATCTTGTTTTCTATTAAAGACTTGCTTTTCATAATACAAATAAAATTACATTTCGACATATTTATGCTCAGATATATACTGTCCCATGTACCATTGGTTGCATAAATATATGTACATTACTACATCCTATAATTAAATATTTAACATGGTTTTCCTTTACCATTCCCTTTATTAGTTTTTTTGTTTGTTTGGCATCTCACATTTTTGATTCATGAGTTTACTTGTCTTTGAGCTATGGAAACATGATCATTGCATTTGTATATTCAAAGTGGGTAGTTTAGTTTACTCTGATATATAAGATTCTGTATCACCACAATTATGGTTCAAAGAAATTTATCGATAATTTGTATTAATTTTTTATGCAGGAAAGTGAAAGCGAAGATGAAGGTCTTGATGAAGTTGATGATGAGAATGATGAAGAAAATGATCATGAACCAGAAATGGCAGCAGAAAAAGAGCCAGTTGTTCAGAAGCCTGCTGAAAAAGAACCGGTTGTTCCTAAGGATGACAGACAGCTCTCAAAGAAGGAACTGAAGAAGAAAGAACTTGCAGAACTTGAAGCAGTGCTTGCTGAATTCGGATTGGCTGAAAGCAGTGGCCAAGAAGATTCCCGTGGTAAGAACTTATATGCTCTTTTATGTCTACTTACGCTATTCGAACAAAAATCATCTATTTACATCTTCATAACCTTAGGTTGTTGGCATCTCACTTTACCAATAAAGGGCAAAATGCATCAAAAAGTACGGAAGTTTGCCTTAGTCCCATTTGGTTTGACGGATTTGGAACTTAATTCCATTTCAAACCCGCGTTTGGTTTAAAAGAAAGTCCAGAATTGAAATCATGGCATTCCAATGAAATCCCATAAATATTGGATTTGAAAACCCATGGGGGTAGTTGGTATTTCACGGAATTTCATAGAATTTGTTTCTAATAATGCTTTAAAATATGTTAAAAGGCATTCATATTGTAATAATTAAGTAATAAAAGGTGATTTAATTATTTTATAATTATTTATAGTTTTTGTTTAAATAATCTATAAAAGATGGAATTCAATTTCATTCTAAATTCTACAAACCAGACACACCAAAGATTCCAAATCTTTTCGATTCCAATTTTTTTTCACGAAACCCGAACTTCTCAAAAACATTCTGTCAAACCAAACGGGCCGTTAGTGTAACAAATAATATATTTTTCTCAATCAATGTAAATATGTTTCAGAATTTCTTATTTAATGTAACGACATGCGGAATATGTAAATTCGTCAATTTGATGATATGAATGTCAAGTTCAATTGAATCGAACTTTGTTGCATTTTGATGCAT
Organism: Carthamus tinctorius; assembly: GCA_001633085.1. Lineage (NCBI taxonomy): Eukaryota > Viridiplantae > Streptophyta > Magnoliopsida > Asterales > Asteraceae > Carthamus > Carthamus tinctorius. The sequence continues at coordinate 11,072 of LUCG01131533.1, forward strand.
TTTACATTTAAATAAATATTCTGACTTTCAGTTTGTTTGTAAGATTTTGTGTTGATGATTAAGAACTCTGTTGATGGGCTTCTTTATGTTTCTTTAGCTGTTACCATCATCATCATCATCATCTCTATTGGTGACTTTCGGTGTTCGTTTATGAGTTGGGCCGGAAAGTTGGCCTAGCTTTTCAAGTTTCAATCTTTTCGTTTACTGTGGTAGTTTCTTCACTTGCCCATCTTTTACTTTCTACAGTAAACAATCGATTATTTTACTTTCACGCACCCGTTTTCCAGGTGCCACCCGAGAGAAGGTTGAGACTCGAAACGGTGAGCCAGAGAAAAAAGACAAAAATGCCCCTGTTGGCGAGAGCAAAAACGCTAAAAAGAAGAAGAAGAAAGAAAAGTCTTCTAAGGATGCTGCAAAAGAACAAGTCTCTAATGGGCCCGACACGGAAAATTCAGCATCGGAAGCGGCTACGGGCGGTTTATCTGGTATCGATGTGAAGGAGAAGATAAAAAAGGTGGCAGCTGCGAAAAAGAAGAAATCTAACAAGGAGATGGATACTGCCGCCAGAGCTGCCGCTAGTGAGGCGGCGGCAAGGAGTGCGAGGCTTGCAGCCGCTAAGAAGAAGGAGAAGAACCACTACAACCAGCAGCCTGTGCGGTAAATTGGCTTTTCGTTCTTTTGCTGATATGATATGATATGATATGCTGCTGCGAGTGAGCATGGATCGAATAATATGGGTTTCGTTTTGAGATGACTCCTTTTTTCTACGATAGCACGATATTTTGAGTTTTACGTGAAAGATTAGTAGAAATCTAGGATTTTTACGGGACTTTTATCGGGTAGTTTAAAGATTTCTTTTGTGTAGAGGGTAGAAACACCTTTGGATGTGTTACTAAATCATGAGTTTTGGTTGATGGATGGTTTTATTTGGTGTTTTTTTTTTGTTCATTTTGCTTTTTGATTTGAGAAGCTTTGGAGGAAGTTAAACACAGGTGGTTTGTGGTGGTTTAATGGTGGTGGGATTGTTATAGCATCTCCAATAGTTTCTTCAAAACGGAGAAAACGGAATATATGGGGATTTTGAGCTATAGTTCTTTTTTTTCTTTTCAAACAACTTTCTTAAAACTATATCCAAAATGGAGAAAAAATGGAGAAAGAACGAGAGAGACTCGTTATTTTTCTCTAAATATGGAGATAATCTAAAAATGATCACTATTTGACATAAACAATAGACAACTTAACCCTAATAGGGCAGCCTACCGGTTAAGGCTTGGGGAAGGTGTAACAACAAATCCAAGTTTGAATCCTGAGGTGAGCAACCAGGGGCCACTGAGTTTAGCTCTCGGTAAAAATTACTAAGGATGTAGTCTGAGCAAAGTCCAGATGAACCTTATAAAAAAAACCAATAGACAACTTTGAAAATAAGAATTTAGGTAGAGATAATTTTTTAGTAGATAAGTGGAATATTTTAATATTATAATTAATGTAGAAGTCTTTAAAATGGGTAAGCTTTTGTAGCTGAATGTAATTTTTTTAGAGAAATTGACTTTTGTTTATTTATTTTGGAAAAATTTTAAGAAAACTTTTGTTTATTTATTTTGGAAAAATTTGAAGAAAACTTTTGTTTACATTTGGTGATGTTGGTGGTTTGTGGTGGTGGGATTGTTAATACTAGCGTATTACGATTCAAATATTGTTTGGATATCTAAAACGTAAAAATGTTTTGTTAAATAACATCAATATTACCAATATCTTTTAATGATTAGTATTATTTGAAAATATAAATATTTATCGAAAATCTTAAAAGGCTATTTGTAACATTTTTAAAGTATTTAAAAAAATAGATTAATCTTTTTTCAGTCACTAGTAATTAAGAAAATTGTTCTAAACGTTATTCATAATCATCAATGTAGCTAACAATTTTGATGGATCAGATAGCTCCACTAGCAATTGAATTAGTTAATCCTGTCTAAATTTCTTAAAATAATATAATTTACAAACCTATTTATTATATTATAGTAATATACGGTTGTTCAAGAGGTGATAACAATGGTGGCAATGGTGCTGCGGTGGATGGTGATTTGGTTGTATTGTTGATTAAATTATAATCAGAAGTTGTTTTTGTCTTTAAAAATCAGACCGATAGTCGTAAGTGGATAAAGGAAAATAAAAAGGGGGATTGTATTTCTTAAAATATAGGATGACACATATTTTAAAACTCTTTTTGGTTTGTTGGATTTCTATGAAATTTGAAAGTAATTGAAATAGCTAGTTTTGTTTATCAAATTCCATTCAATCGTTTGGCTTAGACATGAAACGGAGTTGAGTTCCATATATACACGGATTTCATCATTTCACATACATGATGAAATTAAAATTCATTCCTACCCATTAAAAAAGCCAAACTATCCATAGAAAATATAACCTATTATACATCGTTAAGCCGATTGCCTTGGATTTTTTATCCTTCACGGTCGCCCCATTTTGGTTATTTATTACTATTTTCACTCTAACTTCAAGCTACTTTCTATTTATACCAACCAAACATGCGGATTTCAATTTATTTGAGAGGTTGCACTCTAATACCAGCCAAGATTGTCATACTTTTTGGATCTCCATTCCAATTCTACACAATTCTGTTAAGCAAACCAAATGTGTTAGGCATGAGTGAAATTTGGTCGTTATGGAATTTGATATTCCATGGTTAACCCTAAAAAATAACTAAATGCAGAAATGAAATATGGTCAATGTAATTAACATTTCAATTCTTTTAGATTACGTCAAAATCCAATAAACTAGACGACCCTTTAAAATGGTTTAGGTCATGTTCCACAATCACAAACTAGCTTAATTCTTGAATCTATACAAAAGTTCCGTTTTAATATCAACATCAAGCTTATTAAAATGCCACCTGGAGTAACATTTCAATATACTAAATATTGATTCTGTTTAATTACTAATAAAGTTTAATTAGTACTAAATGTCAAATTCTTCACTAATAATAATTTTACTAATTTTAACCACAAGGTTTGTGGCGTAGCGGTAAGGCCTATGGGGGATGTGGATGGTATCCCATTCACCCCAGGTTCGAATCCCTTCGTGCGCATCTTGTGGCCAGGCTTAGTCTCAGATGGCCGAATTTTCTTTCAGTTCTATATTGCCAAGGATGTAGTCTAGGCAAAGCCTAGATGAACCTTATCTAAAAAAAATAATTTTACTAATTTTATAAAGTGGTGTTTGTTTTTCTAAAATAAACTTTTGATTGTCATTTATGTATGATTCCATTAAACATGAGTCTCTTAACTCTTTTTGTTCTCTAATAAATTAAGTAACAACTTAGCCACTTAATTACCTCTTATTTTAATTTCAACATCAATATCCCAAAAACACTACAAATTTACAAAAACGCAAAGGTTATAAATTTATGTGTGAACTATTCTAGTTATATTATAAAATAGTTAAATTGTTTTATTTAAAATTATTTTATATTTTTAATTAACTTATGAGTTACCTTTTATATAACACACACACACACACACATATATATATATATAGGGTCATATTCAAATGTGAACTCAATTTTTGTTGTGAACGTGAGGACGAATCTCAGCCACACATCTTCAGTTACGGTGGATGCGATCACGAAGGATTGACACGATTCATGGGAGAGTGGAAATTATTAACGGAGAGGATTCGGTCAAAGTCACCTTTATTGACCGGATGGGTGACTGAGATTCGTCCCCACGTTCACAATGAAAAATGAGTTTACATATAAACTTTCCTCTCTCTATATATATTTGTATATATGTATACATATATATAAGGTCAGGTTAAAATAGAAACTCAAAGTTGATTGTGAACGTGATGACAAACGAGAGCACGTCACGTGATATATTCACTTTAAATAATCATGTATATTCATTGTGAATAACACATTATTCATTGTTATTTAGAGGATATAATAATACAACATTCTGTATTATTTACTCTGAATAACACTAAATGTTGTGTTATTTACTATGAATAATACATGATTATTTAGAGTTAATATGTCACATGACACTCCTCACATTTACAATCAAATTTGAGCTTTCATTTAAACACGACCTTATATATATATATATATATAGAAAAGTTCAAATGTAATCATGTTTCATTGTGAACATGAGGATCATTAAGATTGCATCAAGTGTCATATTCAATCCGGATATTCATGTATTATTCGAACTGAATAACCGTCATTCAGATTGAATAATACATGAATATACGCGACACGTTCTCGGCTATCCTCTACACGAGGATAGCCGAGAGCGTGAACTTCATCTTTAACGAAACCGAGTGCTCTGAAAGCAGCTGTCACACAGGGCAAAAAGGACAGCAGCAGAAAATCGTTGTTTGCATCTCTCCCCCAATTCCCCCATCTTTCTTTCTCTCTTCCTTCCTTCATCTTTTCCATCAATAAAATTTACAGATTATCAAAATTCAAACCCTAAAATCGCACAATTTCTTTCCACTGATTCCTTCACCAATTCCATTTCCAATCCCATCGTAAATGCATATCAAATTTCAATCCCCTTCACAATTCCATCTCATCATCAATTATTAAAACCATCACTACACCTTTTTGATCTTCGTTTCCTTCATCGAAACATCGCCAAAATCCCCAACCTTTTGCGGCTTTCTTCTCAGAAAGCTTCGTTTCGTTTTGATCGAGTCTACTGTCAACTTCTCCAACAGGATTCCGATTGATCGGTTGAGCAATTCGGGAGAAATTAGAAAAAAATAGGGTTTTGATCTGCTAATTGTACAATTTCAACAATTTCAACGATTTCTAGGGTTCAGGCGTCGTGAAGCTTGTTAAAAACCAGTTTATCATCGATTTATCAACAATGGATTTTCGTTTTCTTGGAGATTATTTGTTTCAGAGTTTGAGGTTTTGATCTCCGAAGGGGTTATATAGTTACTGTTTTCCCCCTTTCCTTTCCGCGGACCTTTCAGAAGAACTGGGTGCGAAACAGTCTCGCCAGAGACCGTCGGCCAGGCCGGCTGCGGCCGGTGCGGGATTATGGTCATTTCTTAGACCTAGCCCTCCTAAACCGTATTCCCTTCAATATCTCCCACAGATGGACTTCGTTTTCCGCCATACGTCTGATCACAACCACCATCCGCCACCGCCGGAGACGTCGACGAGCTCATCGTCTTCGGCTGCTCAGCCTTCGTCGCACCATCCACCGTCTTCCCTGGAAGAGCCGGAGTACCTGGCAAGGTATCTTGTGGTTAAACATTCATGGCGGGGTCGGTACAAGAGGATACTGTGTATATCGAATCACACTATAATAACTCTAGATCCTTCGACGTTAGCGGTGACCAATTCTTATGATGTAAGTAATGATTATGAAGGCGCGTCTCCGGTCGCAGGGAAGGACGAGAATTCGCTGGAGTTTAGTGTTAATGTGAGAACTGATGGGAAAGGGAAGTTCAAAGGAACAAAGTTTTCGTCTAGGTGCAGAGCGAGTATATTGACTGAGTTGCACAGAATAAGGTGGAGTAAGATTGCTAACGTTGCTGAGTATCATGTACTTCATCTTCGAAGAAAGACTTCCGATTGGGCCCCATTTGTAAGTTTCCACTCATGTGTTTATGAAGTGCTTTATGATGCTTTGTTGATATGTGATGCTTGTGTCAATCGCACTAGTGTTCTTGCAGCTGATGTGTACTGGTGATCATATACTTAAGAGCTACATCCTTCTATTTTTCGTGTAAACATTCTGCATATTGAAATAAGAAAGCACACGACGGAATACTATATATACCACATTGGTGATGTTAAGCACCGTTTATTGTTTAGGGCTTCTTTGACAGCGAGGTATTGTGAAATAATGTGGTATAACAACATGATCTGTTTCCATACACTTGGTGCATTGGTTCATTTGTTCACTCCATCAGCTAATCCAATCTTTGTATGTGTTAGTTGTAAGCTAGCTATAAGGATGGAGTGGTATGATGAGGCTATAAGTTATAAATTACTATATTTGTTAAAACATAAACTTTCTTCCTTAAAATAATTAATAGTTGAATCCATTTTGTAGCCAAGTTGTTTTGATCTATTTAAATGGAGCTATTAGACATGGTGTATTCAGTCCTGCATTAAAAGGATGTTGGGCCGATCCACTTGTAGATAATTGTTTGTTACTTCAAACAACTCATATTAAGGTCTAGGTACTCGACAGAAAGGTCAGACAATGTACATTATGATTCATACCCCCTTTACTTGCGATCTTTTCTTACTGCTAGATAAGCAATTTGAAATGAATGCCTATGCCCTGACTAAACATTGCAAAGCAGAGTTATAAGCAATGATAAGCTCCGAATCTAGGTCAAGGTGTCTAAAAAGCAATGATACAATACACCTATAGGTCTTTGGTTTATGTTTACTAATGTATATAACTCAACAGCTGAGTTTTGAATCCAGTAGTCAGTTGTGTCATTGGGTTGTCGGATATGTAGCTGACATCAATCGTGATACTTTATATTGTTTTGAGAAAAGGGATACCTTCATCACGAGCTATGTGATATCATTTTTGGCCTTTTGCGATTGTTGCCAGGAGTAATAGTCCTTAGCATGCACTCCCTTCGTCCCAAAAGAAGTGTCTACAATGAAGAATGTGCACAGTTTTAGGAATGTATATTATAACACTTTTTAACTAACTAACTAACTAAATGACATTTTTATCCTTAATAATAGAGACTAGAGAGAGACTTTCTCCATCTCGTAATTAAGGGTAGAATGGGGAAGTATACATTTACTTCTATAAGTTGACACCTATTTTTGGACAAACTAAAGTAGAAATGTGGACACTTATTTTGAGACGGAGGAAATAATTAATGGTCCAAAATGGAAAAATAAACTTTCCATATATCATATGACATCTTCATCCGTGGCCCCTCAGGATCCTTTATGGCAGATAACCAGCATGACATACCACTGGTTCCACTCCCAACATCCAAGTTCCCTTTAGGCTGATAACCAACTCATAATGTCTAATTCCTGTTGCGTGGATCTGCTAACTGTGGATGAGACCTGCGCTAGTCATGTGGCTGCCCACTTCTAATTACTGGTGGCGTCATGCAAGAGGAATTGTTGAAGCCCAAATTCAGCAATAATTCTCAAGATTGGTCCATGCTGTTCCTAACAATAAGTTATTGTTCTTGATGCAAGGAAAGTTGCAGATCACTTAAGATCTTGAGCAATTCAAGTGCATTTAAGAGAATTATGGATACTATCAGGTAGATTCTAATGATTGTAGCAGCAAAATGCATCAACAGTGCAACCAAATTTAGTTTAGTTCCTATTTTGTGTAACGAATTTTTTCCTCAATCGTTTTCGTTGTAACGAATTATCAAATTTTTCTTATTTTGTACCTGTTTTACCTATTGAACTTTTTTACAACCCACGGTAATTTAAAAAGTGAAAATAAAGAATAATAAAATATAAACCTGACTTGTAATCCATGTATCAGTTTCACAATATAGTTAACAAGTTGAAATGTACACCATTGAATGTTAGGAAACTACAAGCCAAAAATTGGTACAAAATAGGAAATATTTTAAGTGTATAACATCAATTGAGAAAAAAATAGTCCGTTGCACTAAATAGGAATCAAACCACACTTTATTGCATTTTGATGCATTATGCCGTAGTTTTAACCACCAAATGGCTTTCTCATCTTATTTGAAAGTTCATTTAGTATAACACACCGCTAAAGGATGTCCTAGGATCATATACCCATATTGGTTTCACCATCCTCCAGCAAGTAACGCCTTCAATCTTTAGTGAATCAGAAAAAAGGACCAGTCTGCAGTCAGGTTATTTGTATTACTCATTCTTATGAATCAAGATGTTAGGGCTGGTTCTTCTTAATACAACATAGCTGAAGATTTCAGGCACATGCTTCCTGGAGGAGACAATACCTACAAGAATCACCAATACTTCCCAAATTATGTTTAGGAGGTTAGTCTGAGTCCATGAAGGCTCATACCATTGTGAAGTCCATGAAAGGACAAACATTTGCAACATACCCAACATCTCACTTGATCATAATAGTTGTCAACTCGTGACTCGACTCGTGACTCGAAATCCTAAATTTTAACTCGTGACTCGACTCATGACACAAAAAATTATATACAAAAATATATATATCATCATGTATTAACAAAATATAAGTTGTCTACTTACTAAAATGTTACAAATTTGCTAGTTGTAAGTCATAGACTCGCAACTCATTGTTGTATATATGTCAAAATATAAACATCATATAACAATATAATATACGTTAATAATAAAAAACAGAAAAGAAGTGACAAATCAGCAAGTCAATCTTAGGTTTATATCAAAAAAAGCTTCTAACTTTGTACTTCTTTTTAGTTTCTTCATCCATCTATGCTTAAAATGAGGTGGGGGTTGAAGGACCAGTCACAATGAATAAAAAACCAGTGGACATTTGTCTTTCTCTTCGACTCGGCCGACTCGACTCGTGACTCGACTCGTAAAAAAAGCGAGTCATGAACCGAGTCAGGGTGCCTAACGAGTCATCTTACGAGTCGGCTCGTTTCTAGTGTAATTTGACTCGACTCGTACGACTCGACTCGTGACTCGTACGAGTTTAACAACTATGATCATAATTACGATAGAGGTCACACCACCAGTCACCAGTTCTGAACTCCAGTTGCTGTTAAAGACATTGTGGTAAAATTAGTCAGGATAGGTGTGTATGTGCCCTCAAGGCATCTCAACCAAGAAAGGGAAAAAGCGTTGTGCTTGCTAATGTTTTTTGTACAAAGCAAAGGGATGGACTATCTGATGAATGTGCATAATGGATGCTCTTGAGATGTTACTAAATTCAAGTAGATAATTGAGCATAGCTTAAATTTCTTTAAACCAATTTCAAGATGATGGCTGGAAGTATCGCTTAGAACGTATGTCAAAATGCTCAAACTATTAAGGTTGAATGGTTGATGATTCAGCATTGTATACATATATTTTGGAATGTGCGCGGTTATATTCATTTGCATGTGCTCTAGGTGAGTTGTAATTTGGCGTTAGCTAATCATTTTGGGATAAAATGCTTGTTTACTTTGTTGTTTTAAATAGTTCTGCATAATGACTGGTATTCTACATGCATCGACAGAAACTGAAAGTGACATATGTTGGAGTTGAACTTATTGATCCAAAATCTGGAGATTTACGATGGTGTCTGGATTTTAGAGACATGGATTCCCCTGCTATTATTCTTCTATCTGATGCACATGGGAGGAAAAATTCTGATCCTGGAGGTTTTGTTCTATGTTCTCTGTATGGAAGAAAATCTAAATCTTTTCAAGCTGCTTCAGGGACCTCAAATTCAACCATCATAGCTAATTTGGTGAGCTCTTCTCTATATTTAGTCTATTTTCTATATGCCATCTTTTGCTTTACATGGGTTCTAACTTCTAACTTCCTCTGTCCCTTCCTACCACCACAATATGCATGCCACTTAAACTGGATTACATTTATTTCCTTAATCATTTCTCTGGTTAACAATTTCATTTAGTTGACTTTTTTTTTTTTAAATTTTCTGATCAGACAAGAACCGCGAAGTCAACAGTTGGAGTGACACTATCTATTGATAGTTCTCAATCACTCTCTGTTGGTGATTACTTACAGCGAAGGGGTAAGTCATGAACTCCACCTAGTTGGTATATATAGCTTTGCATGTATGTACATCTAATATATGCATGTCTTAAGTACATATTATAATCCTAAGAGTTCATGTAAAATACAGCTAAAGATGGTGTTGGGGCAGAAGAAACTCCTCTAGGGGGTTGGTCTGTGATGAGATTGCGAACTGCTGCACATGGGACACTTGGTGCACCTGGATTGGGTTTGATAGTTGGACCAAAAGGGGGACTTGGGGAACAAGGTGATGCTGTACCTCGTCAACTTATCCTAACAAAAGTTTCACTTGTGGAGAGGCGCCCAGAGAACTATGAGGTAAAGCTGGTGTCATATTTTGTTAAACTTCCTTGATAAATTTATAGATCTCCATTTACTGCATAAAGTAGTTAATCACTTCCATTATTACTTGCAGTTCGTTCTAAATATTGTTTACATTGATCACAACATGTTCTTTTATATGGAGTCGATGCCTATGTGAATATATTGGGGGTATCTAATGCTAAGGTTTATTTGTGTGGGACTGCCTAGACCGTGGCTATGAAGAATGTTGCATTTTAGGCAGGACTGAACACATACGATGCATGTGATACATCCCTGTACAGGCTGTACTAATATTAAAAGAGATCTCATAGGATAAGTTCTGATCCTAAAAGGAAACTTATATTAGTTGTAATCTGAATATGAAAAGAGGTTTAGTTGATCAAAAAATATCAAGAAGATTCTAGAGTAAGGCTTTGGAACTGAAATATGAAGTCCAAATAAGTGAGCTATAGTTAATTGGCCATTAAGGCTGACTTTCCTTGATTACATCTTCCAAACCTGCTTCTAAATGTGACATTGCTTGATATATGAATTGGCTCTAAAAAGAAAAATTGGAGGTTAAAAGAACCGTTAATACTCCTAATCCAAATGGAAGAAGTACATTCATTGTAATACTAAAGAGATTCTACAAATGCAATCTGAGAGTTCAAATAAATATCAATGATGTAATCGTATTCTGATCAATTGGCATTGGCATTGTCATGGACTTGGACTCTTGTTGGTTGTTTCATCTCCCGACATAACCAAATGCAAGTATAGAGTGACTAATATTGAAAATTGATACACACACAGACTATTATATTTACTACTCTCTCATCCTGACATAAATGACAAACTTGACTTGGTTTGCATGAGGCGTTTTGGTCATAGCGGTCTTAAATACAAAGTGTATTCTCGAAGAATCAATATGTACATTGCCTATCTACTTGAGATGTGATCTCACGGTAAGAGAATACAATGGTACTTAATGAGGTTTCATTAGATGCTAAAGTTTTGCTTTCATTTTGGATACTATAATAGCTCATCTATAGTTTTGACGCCAGCTCCAGATGGAATGTCACCAAATCCATTTGGTTTAAAGTACAGTTACGGAAATTGATAACCATTTGATAGCTGCATGAACTGTGTTGTGGACGTTTAAGACTTTAAATTTTACGTCCAAGTTATGCATAATAAATCTTTGAACAGATTTAAGTGAAGAACTGTTGGAAAATTATTTGGGTAAGGTTTCATACCAAGAATTCTTGATGAAGCAAGGTGTGCCCCCAAGGGAGACTGAATTGCTGGAGATATTTAACTGGAACAAACAGAGATTCTTCATAAAATACACAGATGACCTTAAAGTTTATATCTCTATATTAGTCATTTTAGAACAGATGTCCTAATTCAATTTAAGCAAGAATTTTAAGAGGAGACTTAAATCCCTGAATGTAAGAAACATGTCAAAGAACTCAAGTATCTAAAGCCACCAATTAAAAAAACTCTAATAAGCCATTATGATGATTTTCCCACAGGAACATGGGCATTGTTTTCAAATAATGAACAAAATCCTTTACACATCTAAATTCGCCATCCTTATTACCGATATTCTCTTGATCTCTTCAGATTATTGATCTTTTGTTTTTAATGTTATCAATGTTGCAGGCTGTTATTGTCCGTCCTTTATCTGCAGTGAGCTCTCTTGTCCGGTTTGCTGAGGAGCCACAGATGTTTGCCATTGAATTCAATGATGGATGTCCTGTCCATGTGAGAAAAATCACTCAAGTATTTTGCTATTCTTTTCAAGTGACGGTCTAAGAGCAAGTTTTCTTGTTTCAGGTATATTCTAGCACATCTAGAGATAGTTTACTTGCAGCAGTTCGGGATATGATACAAACAGAGGTATTAAGCTTGTTTAGGTTGGGTTGCTTTGAGTATCAGTTGATGTAATCAACACAAAATGAATTTATCTCTACTTCAATCTAAACATGCTTTTATGTGGAATACTCTGTACAGGGTCAGTGTTCAGTGCCTGTGCTGCCTAGACTCACTATGCCTGGTCATCCAATTGATCCACCTTGTGGTAGAGCTCATTTGCAATTTCAACAAGTCTCTGGTATGCTGCAACGCTCTAGACCTGATATGGAGACTGCTACCATGCATTTGAAACACTTGGCAGCATCTGCCAAAGATGCTGTGGCTGAAGGAGGTTCCATCCCTGGGTCAAGAGCTAAACTTTGGCGCAGAATAAGGGAGTTTAATGCATGTATTCCGTATGTTGGAGTGCCTCCCAATATTGAAGTCCCTGAAGTAACTTTGATGGCTCTGATTACAATGCTCCCAGCTGCTCCAAATCTGCCTCCAGAATCTCCTCCTCTACCACCTCCTTCTCCTAAAGCAGCTGCAACTGTTACAGGGTTCATTGCCTGTTTGCGAAGATTATTGGCATCAAGAACTGCCACCTCACATGTGATGTCTTTTCCTGCAGCTGTTGGAAGAATTATGGGTTTGCTAAGAAATGGTTCCGAAGGAGTAGCAGCTGAAGCTGCAGAGCTTATTGCAGTACTTATTGGCGGTGGTCCTGGGGATAACAACTTATTGATGGACTCCAAAGGCGATCAGCATGCTACAATCATGCACACGAAGTCTGTGTTGTTTGCTAATCAGGGAAATCTTGTTATTCTGGTAAACCGATTGAAGTCGATGTCTGTTTCACCATTACTTTCAATGTCCGTTGTGGAGGTTTTGGAGGCCATGATATGTGACCCACATGGTGAAACTACACAATATACCGTCTTTGTTGAATTGTTACGCCAGGTGGCAGGCTTGAAACGTCGGCTGTTTGCATTATTTGGACACCCTGCAGAAAGTGTACGGGAAACAGTGGCTGTGATCATGCGTACAATTGCTGAGGAAGATGCAATTGCAGCAGAGTCCATGCGGGATGCTGCTTTGCGTGATGGTGCTTTGCTGAGACATTTGTTGAGTGCTCTTTTCCTTCCTGCTGGTGAACGAAGAGAAGTCAGTCGACAGCTTGTAGCACTCTGGGCAGACTCTTATCAACCTGCTCTTGAATTACTATCTAGAGTTTTGCCGCCAGGCCTGGTTGCTTATTTACATACTCGTTCGGAAGGAGAACCTGAAGATTACTCTAATCAAGAAGGATCATTTATGAGTAGTAGAAGGAGACGCCTACTTCAACAAAGGAAGCATCACATTGGAAAAGGTGTAATTTCACCTCGAAATACTCTGTTATCTGCTACCAACTATGATGTTGGTGATCTGTCAAAGCAGATAGGCGCAGGTGCCTTCACCAGTCAACAGGTTCCCCCCATTCAGACCTCCGCACTTTACACTGGTGAAAACTTGACAAGCGAATTACCATATACAGGAGTTCAATCATCTAACCAGTCCACAGGGGTTGCTTCTCCTGATATGCTATCTGCAGCTGATAATCCTGTAGTTGAATCGGTAGTGTCCACCTCAGTTGATTCAGATGCCAATGCGATTGGGATCCAGAATTCAGATATTACTGCTCCAGCTCAGGTTGTTATAGAGAGTACCCCAGTGGGATCTGGAAGATTGCTGTTGAACTGGCCAGAATTTTGGAGAGCTTTTAGTCTTGATCATAACCGTGCTGACTTGATTTGGAATGAACGCACCAGGCAGGAATTACGAGGGGCTTTGCAGGGAGAAGTTCATAAACTTGATGTTGAGAAGGAGCGAACTGAAGATATTGTTCCTGGAAGTGCATCCTCTGAGACGAGTGGGCAAGAAAGTCTTCCTCGGATATCTTGGAACTACACTGAGTTTTCTGTCAGATATCCTAGCTTGTCCAAAGAAGTTTGTGTAGGCCAATATTATCTACGCTTGCTTCTTGAGAGTGGGAGCAATGCGAGGGCAGAAAAATTTCCTCTGCGTGATCCAGTTGTCTTCTTTCGAGCACTGTATCATCGGTTCTTGTGTGATGCTGACACGGGACTCACTGTTGATGGTGCTGTTCCTGATAAAATGGGAGCTTCTGATGATTGGTGCGATATGGGAAGACTAGATGGTTTTGGTGGTGGTGGAGGGTTCTCTGTCAGAGAGCTTTGTGCTAGAGCAATGGCGATTGTATATGAGCAACATCATAGTACCATTGGTCCTTTTGAAGGTACAGCACACATTACAGTTCTTCTGGACAGGACTGACGATAGAGCACTAAGGCACCGTCTGCTGTTGCTTCTTAAGGTAAATCAAATTCTTTACCCATTACAGTTACACTCCCCCCCCCCCCCCTCCTTGTTCCTCATATAAANCCTGCTGGAGCCGATGTGATATTAGATTATGTCTAGTTACAGTAAACTTAGTTTAATTGAAAACAAAAAAAAGCTAGTTATGTAGAGCAGCTTGTGCTGGTGAAGCCGAGCTACTCTCCTTTCTCTCCACTGAAAGGCCATTTGAGGTGAATACTTTAACAGGATTGAGTATTTCTTTAATTTCTGATTGGTATATCCTTGTGTGATTGTAGAGATTAATATGATTATTGTTCCCTTCAATTTCACCATAGTAGCATTTTAATCTACTGCAAAAACCGTAGTGTGGTTAACTAATCCTATATCATAGTGTTTGACCCAAAGCTCAAGCCTGCTTGCATATGAGCACTTATAATATGTTTATATACGAAGGTAATATCCCCTTGATTGACTTGTCCTCTGTGAGTACTTAAAGTTGGTTGCTTTTTCCTTTTTCCATTTTCATTCCTTGAGTGCAAAGCTTACTATTTGTATCATTTCCTACTTACTATATCAAATTCACTCATGAATTTGCTTGATGCTAATATGTCTTGTTAGTGAGAAGCATATATGGGTTCTAATGTAAGTTAAGATGGGAGAAACACTGCTGTCTAGGCAGACATAATTGTGTTTTTTCCATGGTAGTTCACTATTGTAGAAAAGCAAGTATTTATGCTCCAATTTGGCATGCAGGTTTATATCTGCTTTCCTTACTCAATGTTGCTGTTAAGGCACAGTTTGTTTTCTTTTTCAGGTTTTAATGAAGGCTCTTTCAAATGTGGAAGCTTGTGTACTGGTTGGGGGGTGTGTTCTGGCGGTCGATTTACTGACGACGGTTCATGAAGTTTCAGAAAGAACTGTTATTCCTTTGCAATCTAATTTGATAGCTGCTTCTGCTTTCATGGAACCATTGAGGGAATGGTTGTTCATTGACAAGGATGGTGCACAAGCTGGCCCAGTGGAGAAAGATGCTATCAGAAGGCTTTGGTCAAAGAAAGCTATTGATTGGACAACAAAGTGTTGGTCTTCTGGAATGCCAGACTGGAAGAGGCTGCGTGATATTCGTGAACTTCGTTGGGCACTGGCTGTCCGGGTTCCTGTTCTCACTCCTCCCCAGGTATATTACATGCGTTATGTACATTATTTTGAATAAATCTGATTAATGAATTTGTTCTGCTTGATCTAAAATTAGAACGTTAAGGTGTGACTTAGTCTGGTGCAAACTTGCTGCCGGTTATCAATTACTTCTTTTTCCTGATGATTATTGATGAATAGTGGTATTCCAACTATTGAACTTTCAGTGTGTGTCAAATGTGGTATAACTATAATATTATGAATCTGATGTATTTTGGTTGGAAATTTTCATATGGATCTGTTGTTGAATTTGTGAACAAATCATACTCAGCATTCCTTGTTCTTAGAAATTGCTTCTGTCACTAAAAGGTTTTTGGCCAAATAACAATCCTTGTTTATCATGTCAGTGATTTGTTTGCATATATACTCCCTTGGTCCCATAAATAAATGAACTTCTTGCTCAAATCATAAAATTCAAGGAAATGATTTATCATTTTGATGGGGTGAATCACCACTAAAAGATTAACATATTGTCTAGAAGGATATAGAAATCTCGTCACTTTAGTGTCAAAAGATTGTGATTCTGTAGATTATGTAAAAATAATGAGCTATTAAGTTTTTTAACCACAATAGTTCATTGAATTGTGAAATATGATTAGAAATACACTGATATGAGCAGACTTGATGATCAAAAAGATAACATGGGAGTTTGAAAAAAGATCTGCAAAAAAGAGGTTGTGGATATTATGAGAAAATTAGTAAACCATTAGACTCATATGTTTTGGGACAAAACTAATCATCAAAAGATTGATTTAGATTGAAATAGAGGGAGCATTCGACTTGATAAAATGATCAAAACTTAGGGTTCTTGCCTCTTTAACCTGCAATTATCATTGTATATCATTTGTAGCTTTTAGCTTCACTAGCCATCTGAGCTGGTCTGTTTTAACCTTCTTGGCTTTGTACTGAGTACTTTTTATTTGTTTTTAATCTTAACTGGAATTTCTTGGTATACATATCAAATATTGATTTCTTTGTGCAGGTAGGCGAGTCAGCATTGTCCATATTACACAGTATGGTATCTGCACATTCAGATATAGATGATTTTGGAGAGATTGTTACCCCAACACCTAGAGTTAAACGGATTTTGTCAAGTCTACGATGTCTTCCCCACATTGCACAGGTGAAACTTTGAATTTATGGTGCCATAGTAATAGTTGGCAACCTATTGTTGTTTGAAGGTTCAGTTGATGGCTGATTAATTTGTTTTTGTAACGGTTATTTTTGCATTAAAATGACATCTTGCATGGTAGCCAACATCTGTAAGAATAAATATGAATTTGATCAGATCTATTGCTATATCTAAGCATGTGACCTTTACTACTATACAATAAACTGTTCTACCTTCAATATCAATACGCTATATTGCTTTCGGATGAATGGATGATGCTTCAGTCAAATGCTTTTTTAAGCTAATGAATATTACTTCTCTTTTTTTACAGTGATATTACTGTTCTGTATAGATTAAGATTAGATCTAGATGTTATATGTATTTAGTATTTCGTTGGGCAACCACATATGTGAGTATTGTATGCATATTGCATGAGAAACTAAAGCTACATATTACCCTCTTCAAAAAACCTGCCCAAGACTCAAATATTCTTTCTAATACTTTTTGTCTATTGCAAATTTGAATATTTGCCCTTTATGGGATTGTGGTATATGATGTTTTCTATTCCTTATGGGAATAAACAAAAATTAACTTACGTTAATGATCTTAGAGGGTGTTTGGGATTGCTTTTTGGAGTCCAAAAGTGCTTTTGGCCAAAAGTGCTTATT
>LUCG01131566.1:0-11595 GCA_001633085.1 Carthamus tinctorius
TATAACATTGGACGTGTAATCACTGGTTTGTCAACTTCTGCACATAATTACTAACAGTGACTAGCAAATCGGCCCATCCAACAAACGAAAGTAAACCAAGTCCAACGTATTAATTGTTTGATACGAGTCCAATACGAGAAGTAACGAAATGGTCCAAGAGAGAACACAAGCCACGGCCTAAGTCGGCTTTGGCCGGCCCATGGCTTCGGCCTAGCTGCGGCAGCAGCCCAGTGGCAGCAACGGCCCAAGTGAGGTGTAATCGGCCCATCATAAAATAAAACGTAGTCCATGAGATATTGTTTGTAATCAACGAGTCCAAAACGAAAACAAAGCAACCGGCCCATGAGTGCCATCACTTAGCCGCGGCCCAAAGGCTTGCGGCCCAGCCGATCTCTTCGGCCCAATCCAGCCATTTCGGCCCATCTTCATCATCATCTCAAGTCCTCTAGCCCATCATCTCCAAGTTTTTGGTCATTATTAACACCATCTTCTCTCGACCCATTTCGTACAAAAATCGGCCCCTCAACATCCCGGGCCCAAAAATGCATCCTGAAAATAGTCGAGAGAAAAAGGATAAAAAACATAGCATTTTTAGCGTTAAAATAGAGGATTGCACGAAAGTTACGTCAAAATTTAAAAACTCTTAATTATTGCTAAAACTATATAAAACTAACTATAATTAAATAAAATTTATCCTAAAATGACGCTAAAAGTGCCTAAATAAGGGTAACTATTTTACCCTTATCAGTCTTCAAAAACATGAAACTAACTACAAATAATCTCAATTAGATAACAATTTATAGCATTCTTAAATATCAATTCTTAATGAAATAAATCATGATTGATTTATCAAGATAACGTTTACGAATGATTCAAACTTATAATGACCATGAACCAATGTACCAAAACATGACATGTTATATGGCCATACCAAAATAGAAGTTTTGCTTTCATTAATCCTTTGCTTGAACTTGGGCATTTCAAGTCATGAAAGCAACAAGTCCTTTTTTGTAGGCATGCTCACCTCAAGTGAAAGCAATAATTTGAAAGCAATTGAGAGGATGCATAGAGTACACTACCACACAAGGTGACATGAATATGATTAGTTGTACCAGTCTTTTTTTTTTGTCCATCATCCCCATTGTAACTTGTATCCATGGTTCAAATGCAACTGAACCGTATCGAACCATGGTTAATATTTGCGTCTTGACAAGTTAGCGACTTAAGAAGCACAAGGGTTGTGGCGTAACAGTTGACTCTTAGGAAATGAAGTGGAATATCCCATATACCCAGAGTTCAATTCCAGGTGGCCACTGAGTTTATTAAAGTTAATGTCTTACAACTATAATTTGTCAGAATTTTTTTTTTGGAAGAGGTATCCCAGACCACATTGGGCCCAGACTAATCCTCGGCAATTTTTGGGCCGAAGCCCGACTGCTAAAGCATGCAGCCCGGGGTCGAAGCCCCCGTACCTCCAGAATGCGTCCTCCAGGGCTCGAACTCGGGTTCACCACTATGTAGTGCCCAAGCCTTTACCACTAGGCTAACACTCCTTTGGTTTGTCAGAATTAGTTTGGGCATAGCCCAAGTTACCCTTCTAGAAAAAAAAGTTAGCCACTTAAGAGCATTTGTGAATACATCCACAGGGCTGGGTTCTGATGAGAACAACCCATTTGCGTAAAAACAAGTAAAAGTATCTTTATATTGAATGAAATATTCTCATGAGAACTATGAATGTATTCTAATATTATGTAAACGTAACTTTCACTAAACACATGATGTAAGTGTATACTTTTATTTGTTTTCATGCTCTCATGAAAATTAAAGAATTCAAGTATGTTTCTAATTATATATGCACATATGTGTCTGTATACATACCAAAAGTGCATGTGTTTTTTTTTTTTTGATAAGGTTCATCTGGGTTTGCCCAGACTACATCCTTGGTAATTTTTACCGAGAGCTAAAGCATGCTCCCCTGGGATTNCCAAAAGTGCATGTGTTAAGAGACCTTTTAACTTAAGCTGTTATGTAATCATTCCAAAATATTAATATCACAAAGATCGTGGATTCACACGCATGTTATAGATTGGGCAACACATCTTCGCTTGCGAAATACATTTGTTTAGTTCTTCAATTTATATTTTCTAACTAAAAAAAGAACTTATAAAATTAATAGTATAGAAAGTATCTATTCTTATTGAAAATAAAAATAAGATTATTTGAACAAAATTTATATATAAAAAATACAATAACAATTATGTTTCAAAATTCTTGATACATGTGGTCCTTGGGTTGATGCATTATACTCAAGTGGAAATTTTGAAGCAAACTTGTGAGATTTAATTGACTTTGACCCAAATAAATCTTTTTGTTCTTATTTACATAATAAATATAGTTAATTAATTAAAATAATAATATGGTGGGATAAGTCATCATGCCATGGCCATCATCATAATTAAGGTGAGGGCTCAATGGGCCCCAAGGAGCTAACATGGCCCTACCAGCCCAGCTAGCCCATTTGGAGTTGGGTGGGCAATCATTTAAATTTATCAAAAATGTCACTTAACCTACCTCTACTTTGAAAATGTTGACTTTTACCCCCTACTGTCTTTTTCACAATTTAACTTTCATACATACTTTACTACACTCATGGTGAAAGCCGAAAGGCATCATTTAAAAGAAAAAAAGGTTTTGAAGATAATCAAAGTGTGTTGACCTTTTTGCCCATGCTTTAACAATCTTTACGTCCGTAAAATTAGGTTTTCTATCATTACGTCTACATCAGTTTAATTTCCTTTTCGTTATCTGAAAAAGTTATATATTTTGTTCCGTTTGATGGTTTATTTTCTTGCCATGCAAATAGAACGAGACCCAGTTGACTAATTGACCCAAAGATGGTATGCTTTGCAATATTGGCATTCAAGTCTTGTAGATTTAGAGAATGATGGTTGCTTTCAATTATGTATGTTTGTTTTCAAATTCTTTAAAAGTATAAAATACGGAAATTTTAACAAAGTTGTTCCACCCCTTTTGCTAATTGACCTACATGTCCAAAGGCAACAAAATACATAAATGGTTTGTTTTACATGTGTGAGTAACTCTATTTCTTTTTATAGAAATTTAAACATCATACCAGTCACCTACAAGAACTGAAACACTAAGGGGTTATTTACTAAACGTTTACCAAATAAAACATTTCTAGGTCACCACATTCACTAACCATATCAGGTAACATTCTCGGTCATCGAAATAGAATGTTAGTAAACGACTTTTACCGAATAAATGCTTATCATGTAAGAATCTTTCTATCATTTAACGGGTAAAATTGTATATCTATGTCATATTCTTTAGTTTTCTCAAAATCATTGGGGGGACACAAGGTGAAATATGTCAAATCCAAATAACAACCTTCTCTTTCCATTTCCTTTTTTTGGACTTTTGTTCCCCATAAATTGACAAAATTACTATTCTCTCCCTTCCTTTATTTGCTTTGACTGTGCATGATTTTAAGTCACCCTCTTTTTTCTTTCTTCAAATAAAATATAAAAAAATTAAAAAAAAATCACCGTCTTTTCTTTGTTTTTTCAATCTTTTTATTGGGTTTTGTTAATTACTTAAATAACACTCCATAAAGACGACTACGCACTTCAATAGATCCAAAACCACTATAATAGTTTCAAAATATATCAGATTTTTATAGTATCTCTTTTAAATTAAAATTATATCCAAACTCAGTAATTTTTTATTTTAAACATTATACCATTATTTATATTATTAAAATATTTTATATAATGTTATTTCTTCTTCTTAAACATTTAATTTTGATATTGTTTGATGTCGATGAAAACAAGGTTATTAAGATCGAGATCTTATATATGATCGTTTTCGTCTTTGCAAGATGGGATCGTAAGATCGGGATCGGGATCATAAGATCTTACCACAAATCACTACAAAAAGTTTATATTTTTTATGTGCTATAACTTTTTATCATAAATAAATTATATAGCATTTCATGAAAGGTTGAAACTTTAAATTTCAAAATACCATACATCCGAAGATCCAAGTTTCAAATGTTAAAAAAATAATAGTTCACTACAATATATTTGTTTACACATCATAGTAAAGTTTAATACATGATACTTATAAACACATTTAATACATCTAGACCACAATATTGCATCATGTGGGTTGTATGTATTCTTCAAGTAGAGTTTGGACTTTGCGTTTGGGTTCAATAATGATTAACAATATGTAAGATCGGATCGTTCAATGATCTTACGATCTTGTAAATGATCTTACAATCCCAACTCGATCCTATCGCATTTACAATCCTGTTCGTTTTTCAAAGGTAGGATCTTAAGATCGTACGATCCTACGATCTTGATCGCGATATTATTAACCATGGATAAAAACTTTGTCCATAACCGTTATTTTCTTATTTTTAGAGAATCTGTTGTAATGTTATAAAGAAAAGAACCAATGATAGAGCCAAAGGAAAAAAGAAATCCAAAATGTCTAATTTTCAATTCTACTTTTAATCTTTGTGATTGACACTAAAATGATTATTTATGTAATTAAAATGGAGTAACAACTACAAATTTCTAAAACCGTGTAGTTCATTTTTATTGTGGATGTTTATTCTAAGGGACCGTCTACCAAAATCTTATTGGGTAAGGAAGCATTTACCAGCAAGAGATTCACCTCCATTGACTATGGTAAGCATCTAAAGCCAACAAAACACTTACCAGATAAGAGTTGTTTTACCACATAAGACTTCTTTCCTGATAAGCTTCTTGGTCCTTGTCTTAATCAATAAGATAAAATGATACCAGTAGGTGCTTACTCAGTAAGTATTAAGGGTCCATTTACTTAAACACTTACCCGGTGAACGCTTACCGATGAAATTGAACACTATCATTTGAATAATATTTTAGTCTTTCAAAAGGTATCATATGCAACAATCTACCGGTAAGTGCTTACCGGGTAAGATTCGTTGATCTCACTTACCGCGTAAGACTCTTGGTTCATGTCATCACTCTTACCGGGTAAGAGTAAGACTTGTCATATTTATCCCATAAGGTAAATTCACCGGGTAAGCACTTACCAAGTAAGCATTAAGTAAACGGCCCCTTACTAAACAATTACTCAGGTAAGCGTTTATTGGTTTATCACTTACCTGGTAAGTGATAAAACGACTCTTACCCGGTAAGCGCTTGCTGAGTTGAAGATGCTTACCAACAATTGACCGAGAATGTTATACAATAAGGTAAGCAAGAGTATAATAGTTTTCTTACCGGTGAGTATTTGATAAACGATCCCATTAAAAAATACAGTCTTTAAATTCTTTTTTTTTCCGTAAACTTTTTAAAGAAAGGGTGGAAGTTAAAAGGTAATTAGGCTTCCCACCAGCCAAATGTCTTTGGACGATTGCAATCTTACGATTTTGCACATTTTGACAAAAGAAATAAATGGGTCATAAAACAGCAAAATCTCCATCTGGTGTTATGTCTCCCTCTTCTATCTCACTTGTTAAAAATAACATACTTCAATTCCTCTTAACTTATTTCACTACTCTTCTCCTCCTTCAAGCTTCCTATTTCTCTCTGCATCTATCTCTCCTTCATGGACCATCATCACCATCCCCAGCTCACCTTGGCCAAGACCTCCCGCCACCGATACACTGAATGGTACGTATTCCGACATGGTATCAGAGCAAATTTAACTGACTCGACACTTTTGGGCGATTTGTGCTCGTCTAGCCCTTTTTTCTGGGTAATTGTGGGTTTCTGGGCCAACTTACGTGCACCGAGTAACCCTCCTGGGCGACCACGAATGGCCTGGAGTCATTGCAGGTGAACCTCCATGGTGAGAAGGACACGAGATAGATGGGATTTTCCACTGCATCGTCCTAAGGCTCGTTTGGCGCCTTCTCGCCATTTGTTAGAATATTCACTTCTCTCCTCAATGGCTCTTTCGGGGAGTAATTTAAACTGGTTTCATATATTCTAATATGGTATCAGAGTCACGTCTACCACTCTAGGACAATTTGTGTTCTTTAGTAATTGGTAGGAGGGACGAGTTATTATTGTCTGATATATGCTAGATTTGAATCATTTATCCTCAATATATGTTAGAAACTTCGTTCTCTCCTTGGAGGCTTTTTTTTAGTGATTCTAAAGTGGTTCTACATATTCTAATAGTCAGTTACTCGTTTAACATATGTTTTGGTCCTACCGAACGTTATTAGGTTTCATGGGTTGTCTTCTTTTTGTTAGCTGTGGGTTCTCGGGTTGGCTTGCATGCGTCTCGACTAATTCCATAGGACCCTGATCCCAATTGACTTACAGGACTAGAACTGGTGACCTATGACGAGGAGCCTCTGAGCCAAAGTCTATTATTTTCTTTCTAATTTATGATGTTTTAGATAGGCTTAGTATCCGATCACAAAGTACGTAAAAGTGTCGTCTTTTGCAGGATATTTCGTGATGTCCCGAGTGATATAACGATAGAAGTGAATGGCATTGCGTTTGCGTTACATAAGGTCCGTTTTATAATTGTCGTTAAACAGCGATCATAGTTCGTTTATAATGCTAATGTTGCATATTTTGTTCAAAGAAAAAAGCGATAAGTTTTTAATTTACGTTGTCGATTCAACAACAGACGATGTTTTGTGCAGTTTCCGCTCGTTTCTCGTAGTGGGCGGATACGGAAACTGGTCTCGGAGCACAGGGAACCGGCTATATCGCGAGTCGAGCTTCTTTGCCTGCCCGGAGGCACCGAAGCATTCGAGCTCGCTGCAAAGTTCTGCTACGGGATCAACTTCGAGATCACGCCGTCTAACGTCGCTCAGCTATGTTGCGTTTCCGACTACCTTGAGATGAACGAAGATTTCTCGAACAGTAACCTCGGTTCCCGGGCCGACGAGTATCTCAACCACGTCGTCTGCCAGAGTCTCGAGATGTCGGTCGAAGTGTTGAACCAGTGCGGAAACTTGCTCCCTTTAGCCGACGAGCTCAAAATCGTCACCCGATGCATCGATGCCGTGGCCTCGAAAGCGTGCGTCGAGCAAATCGCGTCGAGTTTCTCGAGGTTGGAGTATAGTAGTTCGGGTAGACTTCATATGAGTCGGCAGAAATGCGAAGCGGATTGGTGGATCAAAGATTTATCAGTTCTTCGGCTCGATTTGTACCAGAGAGTCATTGTTGCAATGAAATGCCGCGGGGTACGACCTGAGAGTATCGGGGAATCGCTAATGAATTACACCCAGAAGGAGTTAACGAAAAAGCCGAACGGTCAACCGAAAGTAGCCATGGCTGATGGATCGAGTGACCATGAAACACTCGTGGTCGAAACCATCGTTAGTCTGCTTCCCGTTGAGAAACTTGCGGTTCCATTAAGCTTTCTTTTCGGGCTGCTTCGAAGTGCAGTGATGCTCGATTGTACGGTCGGTTGTCGGCTCGATCTCGAGAGACGAATTGGGTCGCAGTTGGATATAGCGACACTTGATGATCTTTTGATCCCGTCTTTTCGGCATGCCGGTGACACTTTATTCGATATCGATACGGTTCATAGGATCTTGGTTAATTTCTCGCAGCAAGACGGCAGCGATGACGATCAAGACGGTTCGGTTTTTGAATCCGATGGTCTCGATTCGCCCTCCGAAACGGCGTTGTTCAAGGTTTCGAAGTTGGTTGACAATTATTTAGCGGAAATCGCTCCTGATGTTAACCTTAAGCTTTCTAAATTTGTGGCCGTTGCAGAGAGCTTACCGGCTCATGCTCGTACAGTTCATGACGGGCTGTATCGATCCATTGATGTTTACCTCAAGGTATGTCCTCTGTTCCGGAAAAGGAGTTACGGGTTAAATGGTAATTTTATGTCATTCATTCTGTTGATTCAGAACGGTCTCACAATCATTTTTCTATCTGACACTAAATCATACAGAGTCTCATTAACCATTCTGACTACTTAATCATCCGGTATCCGCCAAAGAAGCCCCTAAGTGGTTATAACTGTTAAGAGATAACGTTGCTTAGCAACACCTTCTGACTGAAAAATGTTGTTGATCGAGATGTTGATCCGGTAAGAGTGAGAGGCTTACTTACCCAGTCAGAGCATCTTATCCGATCAATGCTTACCCAATTATTTAGCCCTTTTGCTTTGCGTTGAAGGTCAAACCAAGTACATTCTAAGGCTAACGTTTGGCATATTAGCTGATAAGCTGGTTGATATAGTAATCATATATATGGTAGAAGCTAATCAATAAGCTAGATGACAATATAGAATGACGTAATACGGTAATAGGATATGACGATGAATTACTCAAACCTAAACACAAAAGACATAATTGAAAAGAAGTCCAAAAAAATTGAAAAACCATCTTAAATAGCTTTTCAAAAAGTTGTGGCTTACTAAACGCTAATTTTTTATTAAGATCAAAAAAATAAGCAACCTTATGCAGACTCATCAGGGTTTATCATAAGTAGACAAGAAGAAGATGGTAAACTAGTCATGTCTGTAAAAACTAGCAGATAAGCTCGACGCTAATGCAAAATTACCCAAAAAGCCATGTTGAAAAATTACCCAATTCTAACGTTAGGGGCGTAGTTGGAAAAAAATAAGTGAAAAACTTATTATAAAGTTATCTGAAGTGGCTTTTCGAAAATCTATGGCTAACGAAGCTTTTTCAATAAGCTCAAAGAACAAGTTAAGCTTATGATCGTTAAAATTTGCAGGCTCATCAGGGTTTATCAGAACTAGACAAAAAGAAGCTCTGCAAATTGATCGATTTCCAGAAGCTCTCACCGGAAGCCGGTGCACATGCCGCACAGAACGAACGCCTTCCGCTTCAATCGATCGTCCAAGTTCTTTACATCGAGCAGTTAAGACTTAGAAATGCCTTATACTGTTCAGAGCTCGGTGACAGCCACAAGCTGCCGGTGCACCACCAGTCCTGGCGGATCAACAGCGGTGCTCTCAGCGCCGCCATGTCTCCGAAGGATAACTACGCATCGTTAAGACGCGAAAACCGGGAGCTGAAACTTGAGTTGGCTCGGTTGAGGATGAGACTGAATGATTTGGAGAAAGAACATGTTTGCATGAAGATCAATATGGAGAAATCGAACTCGCGTAAATTTATGAGCTCGTTCTCGAAGAAAATAAGTAAACTCAACCTTTTTGGACATAGTTCTTCAAGGGGATCAACCTCTCCATCAAGAAATTCACAGAGAACTGATTCTAAGGTAACAGTAAGAACAGAATGAAGCAATTTGTTTAGAATTTTTTGTTTTTTTGTTTTCTGTTTTAATTTTAATCTGGGTATTTACTGTCCATATATAATTCATTTCCATTTTGTTCCTCTATGGTTGTATATGATGGGTTGGGTATTGGTAACGCTGAGAAGTTGAGGTTAACATGAAAAGTGTGAGAAGTGGTTATCAACTCTTGGACGAGAAATGGATGCACATTAGGATGAGATGCACCGAGATGCATCAGATCAATTCCCTTCTAAAGCGCAATTCATGGGAGCGCATAAGATTAAAAGTGATTAACGGTTCAGATCCACTTCTCACGCTTCTTAAGTTCAACTCAACTCCTCACACGATCCTTCGCCTGTATATGATTTTGCTTAGTTTTTGTCACCACTAGTAGTTGGTGTTAATCATCGTTTGGCTTGTTGAAGTCCCAGATCAGTTAGACTTAGACTATTTATCCTCGATATATGTTGAAACCTCATTTCTCTTCTTAAGGGCTCTTTTGGGGGGTAATCTAATGGGATCCCACACGGAGCAGGTTCCATTAGGAACCTAAAATTAATCAGGAACCCGGAAAGACCAATTGACCTTTAACGTTAAGCTCCAAATTCGAACGTTTACGCTCAAAAGAAACCATAGATTGTACTGTTCTACTATTGTGACCTTACAGAACACAGACTACAATGACATTACACTTTCTACAGAATTGGAGTGTTGAGTTTTAACGTTTTCGGCAACGGGGAGTCCCGTTTCAAATTTTATTTGATCATTGTACAAAAGTTGAAAGACACCCTTAGTTTACGGGATGCTGGAACGCTGCCCACCTTCTTCATACACGATTTCAAATTTGCGCTCTTCTTTTGTTGTGGATCGTTACTTATGGTCATTGCCGATGCTGACCCGTTTCTATTAAGATAATAGTCTCTAGCTTGAAAAGCCAAACCATCATCCGACGCACGATATTCTTGTAAAGATTTTCGAGTGGTTTCCTCGGCCCGATCAGCCGGCGAGTTGTCGCTCGAACTTGATCCGATCCGGTGCTTAGGTGTCGCTCCCGCCAATGCTTTTGAGGGTGAGGCGTGTTTATAATCACTGGCGTTTGGAGATCCGAATCGTTGTGGAGAAGATCGGGCAAAGTGTTGACATCTAGTCTTGACCAAGCGATGTACGGTCTTGTTTGGGACGATGTAGAACACTTGGCCAGGAACCATAACCGATTCAGGACTAACGACTATATGAGGGTTTTCGAAGAAGTCGGGTCGAGTGATGCTGTGCCTGGGATTCCTTTTCATGATTTCGGCTGCGGTTATTGACCTCGTGTGATACTCGACATGCCTACCTGGATGCACCAATTTAAGCACGCCGTCCTCTTTTGTTGAAGCTCCCATACTTGGTGGTGTCTGTCTCCCGTGCAGTGCTGTAGCTAACGCGTTAAGTATCCTTATTAGATTCCGTTGTGGAAAGACGAAAACTTTTTTCCCTGATAAGTGTTGGGGAAAGAGGAGAAGGGTATGGGAGGTTATGTGGTTTCGTTCTTATAGTGTTCTTTTTCTTGGATTTATCGGTTACTGACAAGAAGATTGGCGAAGAAATCGAGCGAAGGGATCTAAGGATTCTCTTTGTTGTAAAGATTTAACTGGATAAGATGTATCTTGATTGATATTGTTGTTTATCGTATTGGAAATTTCTAGGATGGTTGTTTACGGGTTCATGGCAGCCCATGGTGACTCTAGTTCTTAACTTTCTTGACAACTCTAAATCAAACTATGTCTTTAAGATTCTTGTAAACTATTCATGGAATCAAGGCTAACACTTTCTCCTATTGGAAAAATACTTATTTTTCGACCGCCTTGTTGAATTATCCCTTGGCATTTTCTCTTGTTTTTGCATTCGTTTCACAACATAGGAGATAGGACATCCGTGTATCGGCAGAGTACGTACTTACCAGGACACTGATAGAAACAAGGTTTGTAGCTCATTTGATAAGACTTTTTGAGTTGGGTTTGCTTTCGGTTACTCCATGACTATCCTTTTGCTTCTAAGGGTTAGTAACTCATGATCACCACAAGGCAGCGTCTGGTACGCATGCATGAATGCATTGGACTGGACAGGACTAGAGGGCAGGATTGGACAAGTTGTTTGCCTGGTGTGTTTGGTACGAATAGGGTTGGATAACGGATGGTTTTCCATTAAGTTCTGTATGGATAAAGTTGTCTATGTGAATAAAGTTGTACATAGATTGGGAAGGTTTTTTGTTTTGGAGGGTTTTTTCATAGATGTAAGGAGCGTTTTTATTTTAATTAAGGTTGTAGGTTTGGAAAAAACTTGGTTTTCTACATAA
>LUCG01131591.1:0-12320 GCA_001633085.1 Carthamus tinctorius
GGGGGGGGGGGGGGATGAAGTAGATCTTGCTCCTAACCCATAGGGTAGAGAGGGGTTATTTAGCGAAATGACCTCCTCACAAGTGCTTTTTATATCCATGACCATCTGATTGGTTTCTAGGCATTCTTGTATATAGAAGTGCCATTCTTCTGTAAAGCAGTGGCATTCTCAAACCACACTGAAAGATTATGGATTTAAAAAACCCCCTGTAAGAAGGTTATTTAGCCAAAGGACCTAAGTAGAGAGGTTGTTTCCATGAAGATCCCCGGCTTGCAAGAGAAAAGCAAAAATACGGGTAAAAAAAGGTAGCATAGTAACATAGCAAAAAAAATAAAATCGATAAACCAGAAACAACCTATTAGCACTTACCCCCAACTTCAATTCAGCCTCCTTGGGAACAATTTTTACCAGTGTTTCCCGATAAGGTATTAGAGGAACAAAAACAGCTTCACTGTATAAGATCCTTTGGAGAACTTTTGCAGCCACTTCTCTCAACCTGTCCATCTTTTCTACCGCTTGTTTGACAAGGCCTCCAACTAAGTTGGTTGCAATATTAGCATCAAAGAGTGGCTGCTTTTGATGATCCTCCGCCACAGATTCATTTCCAACTAATTGATCTCTCTTGCATAACATATATGTACATTTCTCAAGGCCATCCATGGCGGCTGTGCGAACCCAAGAGCCCACATCACCTCTGTTATCGACAGAGTAATCTTCCAAAGCATTGAACAAACTCTGCATTACCTCGGTTTTTATCATAATAAACACAGATATTTGCACATCTGGTTTTAAGGCAGAGCAATCCGTAGTTGCAGTTAATGTTTCACACACTGATACAAGTCCTTTAACGGCATTTACACGCGCTTCAGCATCCCTATCTTCTGGGTTATCCTAGTTGGGACAAATAATCCTGTAGTGTCAGATATTCATCCATCCCAAAATACATCTCCACAATAAATACGGCAGGTTTTTGACATGTGTAATCATTACACTTTTTAAATAATGGAATGACAATTTTAACCTAATAACAAAGGGGGTAATGGATTTTATCTCATAATTAAGGGCAAAATTGGAAAGTAGGCACTTGTTTTAGGACAAACTAAAATAACTGGTCACTTATTTTACAACAGAGGGAGTAAAAGTTTACCTCGATTGCACAAGACTTGCAAAGTTTTTGAAGCACCATCTTCCACCTTGTGGCAAGAAACTCGAAAGGCAAAACTCCTAATGCCAATGCAGATCCTCTTCTAACAGCTACATTCGCATCAGTCAGCTGCTCCAGGTACTTTAGGGTAATATCATAAGTCCCTTTATCATCTGTCTTTGCAAAATATGTTGGAACAAAATGTTTGAATCCTTGATTGGCAGCATTCTGCTCGTATCAGAATTACCAGGAAGAATATTAGGAGTTAGAATTATACAAAAAATAGTTGGCAAAATAGGTTAAACCAAACGAACCCAGATATCCCAAGGAGTAAAAAATAGTTGACAAAAAAGATTCTAGACAGAATTACCTGTATTTGAGCATTAGGATGTCTCAAGTTTTCATTAAGAGTATCAAGCAGACTCCTCTTTATTTTTTCTGTCAAAGTTATGTTTACAATAGATATACACTCAATGAACCGGGAAACCGCAGCACGCATTATCTCTCCACCTTTTCCCCGATACAATCTTGCTTTCTCAATAGCAGGGACTACACCAGCAACAACTTTCTGCTTCTCTGCAATTAGAAATTTGAACAGAAATTTAAGTCCATTTGAAAATCAAAATTTAATATATTCTGTTGGATAAGTAAAAGATTTGTGTCTTTATATATCTAAATAAGTAAAGTTGCATTATCTATTCATAGTTATTTTTCTCTGATTCCTAAAATAAAGGAAGTAGTTATAAATTCCTGATCTAGTAGATGCTTAAATAGGGACTGTATTCCTGATTTCAAACTGTGAAGTTCTCTCAAAATTTCATATGGTGTAAAAGCTGCAACTCTGAATCATATCCACCCATCTCTAAATCTCGTTTCAGCCTATCTTCACCATAACAAAATATGACATGGCCCCTCAAACCTCATCTGCCAAAATCTCTGTCAAACCCTAAAACCACACCACCAGCAACACTCATGGAGGATCCAAACAAATGTCAACTTGGATATCGGGCTATCACCTCAATGGTCACAATTCACGGGTCACTATCAGTACTGATGTACTGTATGTGACAAGGGAAGAAAATAATACTTGAGCAGAGAAAATGAGTATTCAGAGAAGAATGATTAGTCGATTCATGATTACTGAGATATGAGAGAACTTTTTATTCTATGGAACAACAAAAGACATTCAAGACACTGCCAGAGAATCATATTCCAGCTCAGAAACACCTTTGCATTTTTCCAAATAGAGATTATACCGCGTGACCTTTGGCAAGGTAATTTGTTTGTTACACAATATTTTTAATTTCTTAACTTGAAATTGGGAACAATTGTACATCTTTGAGACATATCTGTGGCACTGCAAAGAGGATGCTGTCATTTATAAGCACGTGATTGAGCAAAAGCAAACGTTCAAAATTCCTCCTTGGTGTCAACAAGGATCTGGATGAAGTCAAAGGACACATCATGGGAGCGAAACTATTTTCAGAAGTTTTCTGTGAAGAAAGCAGAAGGAAGATCATGTTGAGATCTCCGTGAGGACCATTTGTGGAACAATCTGTTATGGAAGGAATCCTACCATAACAGATTGACATCAACACTTGCCACCGAGGCACATCGAACAAATAGGACTATCAGCAATGACATGGATGAAGACATTGGTGTGAACATTGCAAAAAACCAGATAATCTTAAGGAGACCTGCTGAAGAAGCTAACGATTTGAAGCCTTCAAAACCCGTACTTAACAGAAACAGTCGTGGGAATATTTTCTAGCATCTGAAGTTTCCTCTTTTTTAGCAAACATCTCCTCATCCCTTGAGCCAAATGGGCTACACACCAAGGGCCTGAAGTTTCCTCTTCATTCTCCAAATAACTAGACGTACTGCAAAGACTGTCTGATCAGCAAGCTGATCCACAAAAAAGCACTCCAGCTGCTCTTACTACTGGCACACCTCAAGACCATAGATTGTTGACTTGGAGCCACCAATAACTTGACTGGAGATAGCTCAACGTGTTCAACTTTCACAAGACACACAACTCGGCCTCCACAGTCCAGATAGCGGATAGTTCTGTCTGTCTAAAATAACGGGAATAGGCTCTGTAGTTTTAAGTTTTAACTACATGCGGTCTGCTCTCAGTCAGCATATTAAATCATGATTTCAGTTGTACTTTAACTCGATTACAGTGTTGTGGTGAGTGGATAAGGCTTGGGGGATTCATAGCGCCTAACCCGGGTTCGAATCCCTCCATGCGCAACATGTGGACATTTATAAAGGGGCATGCTTTAGCCCTGATCTTGCCAGGNAAAAACTTGATTACCTCCAAACTTTCGTGAATGACAGTAAACACGTTCGAGGAGGACGATTGGCACTCGGCAGTGCTAGGCTATGCTCGAAACTTGACATCCTCCAGTCACATTTGCAAGAACCAGTTCAAATTTGTTTCATCTATTCTCAGATTCTAATTCCTTTCAGCTTCTAATTCCACATCCGAATCTAGTCATCAATTTTAAAGTTCTACTGTTGATAGAGATTGGAATGTTATGGCAGTGGCACCACCAATTGTGAGCACTCATCAAGGTGTGGGATTCCTCTCATTGCTATTCTCTGTGTGTGGCAGTGTGGGTGTGTTATCATTTGATTTACAAGGTCCAAATATTCAAAAGACAAAAACTACAGCTTAACAAATGAAATTTTGATGAGAGCATAGGATAAGATATTCCAATCTTCTTTGATTTTTCATGCCTGTAAGTTGAAACATTATTTCATAGTGAACTCTAGGTGTATAAACCTAGTACACTCAAGAGAATGTAATAATTTGCATATATTTACTTGACAGCTTATGGATTCAAAAGAGCAAAGAGTACTAACCTTTTGGAAGAGCATAACCGTACTTATTTAGAGCTAATACAAGCTCACCAACTGCCAATACTGCACCATGGCGCATGCATAAATCAGACGCAAGAGTACATGGGATTAATTTCTCAAGCACAAAATTAGCAGAATATTCCGGATCATATTTCACAAGAACGGATAAAGCCTTTGAGGCAAGTTCTCTCAATCCTTTTTCCTGAAGTAGTAGTTGTGAGTTAGTTAAACGCTCAAAAAGTAGCAAATATACAAGACACAGAGATAAACTTTAGTGATTGATATCAACGATAAAAAAAAGCTATAGAAATCACATAGCCATCTAATATAGTCAATTATGTCCCATATATTAAGTTAGTAGGTGAATCTCACTGCGTAAAGGTTTAACAGTAAATACAGCAACTCGACAATTATTAGAGATTCCATTCTGCAGACTTTGGTAGAACAAAGTATTCTAGTTGCCGGACAAGAACTATTATTTAAAAAGTTCAAGAAAAGCTAGTAACTACGGTAATCAGCAAGCCACAAGTTATTGCAGAAAAGAACATACCCAGTGACAAATCTTGTTAGATAGAAGTTCATCCATGAATGGATAGAGGTAGCCATCATATTGGGCTATTACGACAGCAACATTTAGGTAAGCATTTACTCGGGAAGAAAGTGCAAAATAATCAGCTGTATTCACAATGTCTATTCCATGAGGATAATTTCCTTGTCTCCCAACATTTTCCTGAAAAGCAGCTGCAGCTGCTCTTCTACAATTAACCTGCAAAATTTGTTTCAAATATGAACTCTTCACAAGTTGGATTAAACATGTACATCAGATCAATCATGCAAAGCGTTGCTGGGCACCTCACGGTCATAACAGGCAATTATTAAAAGGTGTGGTGCCAGCTGATCCAGTATGCTCTTCATGTCTGTGTGATTATAGGCACGACCAAATGCCCAGCAAACGTACGCAGCAGCATCACGAATATGAGACCCAACACTATGGGGACCTCTTCGTACGTCATAATGCAGTGCCTGCAAACAAGAAAACTTACTGTTGTATAAGATGAAGCCAGACAGACCATCACAAATATGCTAGGTGTTATCATATAATTCATATTAGAATGTATCAGATCCAGATAGTATCAGATCCCTTAACTTTAGGAAGTCAGTTGTTGCTATATTTCATGAATCTGTTAATTCATATTACTGCATTCAATTAATGAGGAAATTTTATCAATATCACAAAATCTTCACAACATAATCTACTTTGTCAGAAAAATGAAATAGGTATTGATAAGAAACAAGAACTGCACAGAACCTTTACAACAACAGGCACAACTTTAGGAAGGCTAACAGGTAAGAGCAGCCCTCTACGGGCAAGCTCTGCCAATGCTAAGCATCCACCATGCCATGATCCATCACCCTGCAAGATAAAAGAAACTCAGTATGACTTGGAGACAATTTTACTAGGATTAAGAATCATGAACAAGTCGAACAGAAATCAGTACACAAAAAAGAAAAATGCATGCATGCTGGCCATACCTCACCAGGTGAAAACAGTTCTAATACAGACAAAAGGACTTCCTCTGCCAAGTTATATGTGAGTCGTGAAGTTATCCGTCCAATACCTTTTGCAGCAGACCAACGAACAACAGTATCCTGAAAGATGAGGATCAGAAATGTTGAGAAGTCCATAGCCCATGACCATTTTTTGAAATTTTGAACTTTTTTCGGGTTTCATGTGCCTCCTATTGTTATATATATGGTGTTTGAGGTTTGTGGTTAGATAACAAGTTATAAAACAAAAAAAGTGTTCATAATTCTTGCAATCTCGTTATCGTATTTGTTATTCCTACTCAGAAGTTTCTACACTTACGTTTATAAGATAAATTTAGTTTATAAAATAAATTTAGTTTTATATGTTAACAAAAAATACAAAAAACAAAAAAAAATCGGTTAAAGATAAGACCATATATGTCCGAGGCTCGGTGAAGGCCCGATTGTAAAGGCCCAATCCTTAAGTAGGTAAACTGGTTAAGGCTTTCTACGTCAAGGTCTGGGCCGGCCCAGGACCGGTTACACAAGGTCTGGTTGCCGTGTCTACTATTCAAGCCCGGTTAAGGCCCGACCCGGCCTGACATTTGGCCATCTCTACTTAGAAAACACTACTTGAAAGACGAACTCTTATGGAAAAAATGAGAGTTGTTACATAACCGATAAATCACATTTGAGAGGATGGCTCTAGTTCAAGCTGTCAAAATCCTTGGTTTTTTGTTGCCAGGTAAAGGCCGATCAACCTCATTCTTTACATCTTACTTTGCACTCCTACAAACCTTAATCGTTGAGCCATTTATAAAAAATAGCAGCATCAGTTGAATTCTTTCAAATGATATACTTTGTTTTAGCCATTTCCTACTGATGGAAGTGGGAAAATCTCATCACACATCTTCCATTCACACAATACATATGATTATTACATCTAACATAGAGAATGGATGGCCATTTGTAGCACATTAATAACCTTGTATCAATACGTCAAAATGATGGTATGAAAGCAAAACAATTATAAACTATAAACTGATTTGGTTCTTGCAACAAACCATGATCCACCAAGTTAGAATCTCCTCACGGTTAAGCCATCTTTAAAAGAGCAAGTCCATGACAGAATATCACCCTATAAACATACCGTATCTTTCAATCCAGACAATAGTAACTCGATGATCTCTTCAATAATATCAGGAACATCCATCTCTTCCTCTTGAAGGAAGGAGCCATGGTCTGAATTAGATGAGCCAGAATTTGATACATGACTGCATGAATCAGTTCGTGATGCATTTTGTGATATATTCTCTCCAAGTGTGCTGTGTTTACCCTACATTGAAAGAAGAGAATGCAATATCAGAGCAGAAATCCATCTTCCTCCTTGGTTCTTTAAGTAAATTACAAAGTCACTGGCCATGCAAAATAACTGAGAAACTGCAGTGTGGACATATGTCTGAAAATGTAACAACTGAACACAATTCAGAATCTCTTACCACATAGCGCCAGGTGGTTGCGCGATGAGGTAGACAAGTAAGCCCCATTCTTTGTGTTAGCTTTATCAAATATTTGCGCAGTAAGGGACTACGGGCTGCAGAAGTAGACTTGATCAAGACTGAGGTGTCATTCCAAACAATAGGAACAATATCAAGTAATGCTTTCCGGCTTCCAGTCTAACATAGAGATCAGAAGGCAAGCTCAACAAACTGTAAAATAAACAAATCAAAACAAACAGCTCGGCAAGAAGTAAGTATATAAGACATTAAACTTGGCTGGGACTTTGTTGCAATTGTGTGATCTTTAACTTGAAAGAAGCAACAAAGACTGTTATATTCCCTTAGTCTAGTTCTTCGGGTGTGCACGTTGAACAGATTTGATAGTACACCCAGATTATTGACCAAGAATAAAGAAGGTAAGCTTACAAATTACAAACCGGAGAATTTAGGCTAAAATTGTAAAGTAAAACTGCTTCTGTCCACTATTTCTTTTTCCTCAGTAATTTAGACTATTATGAGCATGCCAAGTAAAGGCAATATAAGGTTTATACGTATATATGTGCTTATTTTATATATATACTCTACGAGTTACAAAGGCAACTAACTTCTGTTGTTAGGTTTTAAACTTTAATATTACACATGCATATCAATCAACACACCCCCAAATCCTTCAACTTCTAGAATTTGTGAATCCGCATATCGCGTATTGCAAGCTGCATGCCTGCATCCCCACATCTGTAGCCTTTGTATGGAAGAGGAAACCATCCATGCAATTATCGTCCACAAATTAAATTATAAAAGTGCCTTAAACTTCAATAAGCACTAAATTAGACCCCTGCCTGATTATGTGTCTTACAGACAGAGCAATCTTCAGAATCTCCCAAAAATCTGCTTGATTAATATATTTCACGGTTCATATTAGTAACCCAGAATAGCTTTATATTGCATGGTTCCACAGAAGCTCCTGGAATAAATGAGAAGTTTTCTACTTGACATGACAAAGTAACATTTTACAGATGAATAGCTACTAAAGAAACATTTGAGCATAATAACATGAAGAAATATCAAAAGCAGACCTGGAATATAGCAGCAAGGGTTTCTACAGCACCAAGTAACCTGAAATGATGTATTACATCTTCTGTAGCAGAAGATAGGACTTCATGAGTCCATTCAATAAAGCTGAAAAGAAACAAAGAAAAAATTGTATCACGCATTAAAGCAAACTGCACAAGGATTTTGGTAAAACTTCAAGATACTCCTTAAAATAGATGTGAAAAAGCATGTTATAATGTCCAACATTTGTATTTTATAACTGGAAGGAAGTATAAGTAGTTAAAACTAAAACTTAGCTTTTTGAAAGTGTGTTTGGAAGCAGAAGGAACTCAAATGAAGCATTCTAGATACTTAAGAATGCAATAAATTTTCAATTAAATCACATTATTTAGGATAGCTTTGCACATAGAGAGGCACCTTAGAACCTTATCTGAATCAGCATACACCTATATTACTGGAGAAGTTCTACAAAACAGCTATTTGATCATCTCCAGATTATAGCATAGACATTGCTCAAATGAGATGCCACACATAATAAGCTCAAACACAAAAACTACGATGGAAAGAATGGTTTTACAGTTGCGCAAAGATACACGACATGAAATGAAAACATGGTCAGCCACAATGAATTGGGAGACGACTCTAAAGTTTAAACGAAGTTTTAGAGTAATGTAGCATTTGTGGTTGCAACTTCTGTCCACAATTGTTTTACAATACATGATAAAGCTTAAATAAAATCGGAGTCATGATGAGTAAAAAACCTGGCAAAAGCAGGCAACATATCTGGACGTGTTAGAAGCTTTGAAAGTAGCAATGCAGCTATCGTTTGCATGGGACCCGCACTAGAAAGGTGTTCCTTTGAGATCTCTAATATCCTAGCCACCAAGGGGGGTGGTTCATTGGCACCAAGAGAATGACTATTTGCAATACTTGTATCCACAGATGATATATCAAAAGGAACCAAGACAAGTATTGATAGCCACAAGAGTATCACACATTTGGTCTCCATCTCTCCAGTACTTTCTTGCCGCAGTGCTGTTCCTGCAGTTGTGCCATTGCATTTCTCCAAAAGTGACACTGCTGGTTCTAGATCAGAAACTTGATGAGGAAAGAACCTGATGACAGCCTTATACCCACAAACTGTGACCAAAGAATAAATTATAATACACAAAGGCTTGATTATTTCAAGAAGTTCTTTGGACTCTACGCCTAGTTCAATTGTCTTAGCACAAACAATCAGCATCAGAGGAGAGATTATGCTCTCCAAATACGGTTCTACGAGTTGTCCTTGTTCCTGATATTTGTCCATCTGTATACAATCAAAAAAGATAAATAAACTTAAGCACATAAAAATCACATTATATCTCTTTTGTACCTAGGAGTGTAATAAAAAATACTCAAAAATACTCCTTTGCAGCAGAGATATAAAAAGAGAGTAATGAAACATAATGAATTAACCAATGTAGTAATACAATGCCCAAATAAGATTCCTTGTACTCTATGATCAAGATAATATTCCATCTAATAAAGTTAAGAACTTATTCTGAACATTAATCAGTGATAATCAGGTTAAAATTCAAACTAAACAAGCTCCAATTCAAATTTCAAGCTCTACCTAATTGAACTCTGAAATGCTCATGAGCAACTGAACAAACAATGCAGCTCGTGTTTTTTATTTTTTTATGTTACCATTGACAATACTTGCTCAATTAGATATCAAAACACCACACACACATGGCAAATGCCTACCAAAAAAGATAGTTGTGAATTGGTGAAATATCAGCTCAAAGTTCAAACAGAACAAAGTTGGAACATGAATTGGAAGATAGCATTCCTTCAAGATAACATAGTTGTAGCAAAAAGTTAAGGATTTATGCTAAACGTGAAAACTCATCTCAAAATTCGAACTAAACAAGGTCCAATCCAAATTCCGAAACAGAAATCTGAAATGCGAGTGAGTGAGTAAAACTTACAATGGATCGGATCTTGTGGACGGAAGAGAGATCTAGAACATGACCATTGGAAACGATATCGTCAAGAATAGACTTAACGAGCTTCCATTCTTGTAGAAAATATCTCTGAAGAAACACCTCTTTCGAATCGTGTTCGTCGTCCTCTTCTAATTCTTCACCCGCAATCAACGGTTTTGCCATCTCTTCTGCTTCTCTTGCCGCCATGAGAGAGAGAGACTTCTTCTTCTCCTTCCCGCGCTGCTATGCTTTGATTTACCGGGTTTGCCTCGAAGAAGTTGCAGAAAACCTCAGAAAAAACCTTGTGTTATAACTTTTGGGTCTCAACGGTAATTTAAAATTGTGTAGGGTTAGTTTTGCCAAATCCAGAACTTTGGGGGGTCTTTCTTGGGAGTAGAGAAAACAAGTCTCTCGTGGGCCTATTTCATGATAATAAAAAAAAAAAAGTTGGAACGAGTCCTTCGTTGGGCTTGGGCCAACAATATTTGTGTCCTGAACAATGAGGACGGCCCTTCGTCAATTGGCAGTTTGGCACTGCAATTAATTTTTACTGTTTTATTACTTTTATAAAAATTCAAAAACAGTTATCTTTT
Organism: Carthamus tinctorius; assembly: GCA_001633085.1. Lineage (NCBI taxonomy): Eukaryota > Viridiplantae > Streptophyta > Magnoliopsida > Asterales > Asteraceae > Carthamus > Carthamus tinctorius. The sequence goes on from LUCG01131591.1 coordinate 10,652, forward strand.
GAATCTATATATAATAAATAAGTAAGTAATTGGATTGTATATGTCGTCCCTTGGTGAGGCAAAATTAGTATTTTTTTCAATTCCGCCTAAACATGAACCTGGACATATTTTACACTTCAAGTTCATTTAGGTTTATCTTAACGCAGTTTACACTTTTAGTTCATTTAGTCTTATCTGATTGACACATAATATTTTATTTAATAAATCCCACTAATTTAGACTTGTCTTGAATTTTTTTAATATAATTACAAGTCTCTAATACACACCCATACCACTCTTTTTTAAAACTCTCGGCAATTCAATCTTTTTTAATCACAAGTTACATTTACCACCCTTATAATTAGTTATTTAGTTTACCTTTAATCTCTTCCTTGTTCCTTTTTCATTTTCTATTTTACACCCTTATCAAATTAATATAAATAAAATATGAACTAAAATGCATTTAACAATTTATTTTTTCTTTTTAGCAAATTATACCATTATACTCATCTCGAAAATATCTTCAAAATGTGTACAATATTAAATATTTTTGTGTTTGATCATATTATTAAATATAAAGTATATAAAACCATAGTCATTATGAAACATCACAATAGACTCTTTGTTGCACACAATCCATAGTTGTTATGAGATTTTCTAACGTAATTTAACATTTTAAGTGTGTTCATCAAGATTGTCCACATTGGTGGACATTCATGAGATGTTACATACATTACATGCTACGAAGATGAGGTGCGAGACACAAGAGTACAATACAACTATGGAGAAGAAAATGTAACATCTATTTTGATTTGGATAGTATATGTAAGGTCTTAAATCAATGTTTCCTTCTTTCATGATCAATTGATCGTTTATTTGTTGCACTAGAATAGACGAGCACGGTGTGCATCTGTTGATAGTCGTAAACTCGAAGGTTTACAAAGACAATCAAAATAAGCTTACCTTTTGGTTCCTTTGGATTTCTTCTCTTAGAGTTGTATTTAAGTTTTGCTTTACATTCTCTTTACCTCTCAAATATGTTAGTTGGTCTTTTTGTTTTTGCTTTGTTACAACGATTCTTTTTAAACAGTAAATGCTATAGGTTAAAGTATGTGTACATAAATATAAAATAAGCAATGATATTTGCCAATACATCCATCAATAAACACATTTACAAATGTATATTCAAGAAATCAATATTCAATTTGGATAAATGACACATATTCTCTATGGTCAATATACAATATAGTTTTATGTTGTTTTGGATAGTGCAAATACCTTATTTCTTTATTCCAATTATACTGTTGCTTTTTCTAGTGTATTTTATGTAAATATTTAGTAAAATAAATCAAAACAAAATAAATGTTTAGTGGTTGATAAGATAGAATTAAACAGTATAGAACGAAATGAGCAAGTCGCACCTAACAAGTTGTTTAGAGTTTCTTTATTAAATAATTAGTCTAGATGAAAATTAATAATTGAGAGCATCTTCAATAGTTATGTTACAGTTTTTCTATAATAGAGCATGAAAAATCAAAATCTTAAAAAAATTTATATTAATCTTCAACAACAACTCTATTTTAGCAATCCTAACATCAACTATATTAATAAATATTGAGAATCCATCTGTTGGATTTTCAGGATCCCCAACCATCTACATGCCAGAAGGGAAGCTTAAAACTTCTGTCAT
>LUCG01131640.1:0-13205 GCA_001633085.1 Carthamus tinctorius
CCCCTTCAAACTCGACGGCATCCCACCGCCGTGCCGGGTACCGTGCCGGTCACCCTCGGCGGTATTGCCGGGGGTGCCGAGCCGGCACCGGCTCCTTGCCGCCTCCCATAGTGGATGGCCTAAGTTTTTAATAGTAAATTCATTTTAAGAATATGTTATATTGGGATTTTGTTTTACAAATAAGGAGGAGTGCCCATAGCAAATTCTACCTCCTTTCATTTCATTTCATCTTTGCTTTAGATTCTCTTACAAGCATCTCTCTCTCTCTCTCTGATTTCAAAATTTGGGATTAATTTTTGCAGCCGATCTCTCTGCACAGAAACACACGACATAGATAGCATAGTCAATATATTATAGACTTCAATTTGAAATCACATCATCCGGATCTTGTTTTTTATCCTAAATTTTATATGGAAATGGCTTCAATTTCTTCCAGCCCTCGTACTGTTGAAGAGATCTTCAAAGATTATAGCGGTCGCCGTGCCGGCATACTTCGTGCTTTGACTTATGGTAATTTTAATCCATAACCGCTGCTAGCCCTAATTTATAAACTTTCCCCTTTTTTATTTCTGTTTAAAGCTGCTCACTTTGCTCTTTTCTTAATGTAATTTGTGCAGATGTTGATGAGTTTTATGGAATTTGTGATCCAGGTAATTTCCAATTTTTCAGTAGTTATATTTGTAAATGCAGATCGGTTGGAATTGAGTTTTCAAAATGCCTGAGGAGATATGTATTGTGGTTATTTAAGTATGCTCATGTGTGCAGAATTTAGTTGGAAGTTAGACCAATAGTTTAATTTCTAAATGGGGATTGATGAAGTTGATAGAATTTTCAAACAATCTTTAACAGTTCATAGCAATTTTTTGGTAAAAATGTACAAGTAAAACAGGTTCAAATGGAATTGAAGCATCAACTACAGATTAATGCAAGATTGAAACTTAAATCTCCTTCACCACATCTGAAAGACCATCTTCCTAACCAAAGATTCTTTTGTACTATGCAAACAAAAAATTCCTCAAACTCAGTGATCATACCCTTGTTCTGATTGATGAAAAGTTGATTCAAGTCTCCAGGGATAATACTTTTTATATTCCACCAGCTGAAACCACGCTGCATGGAGCTGCAATGTAGCACAGATTCAGTATCTTTTTGTGCACCAAAATAAACAAAATCAGTCATTTGGATATAAATTCAGTTGTAGTAGGGTCTTGTTGGTTGGTATGGCATTATGAATAGTTAACCAAAGAAAGAACTCTACTCTAGTTGGCACGTGATTGTCTGATACTTTCTTCCATCCGGTTTAAATGCCATCTTCCTCACTGTGAAGCAAATTAGTGGGCAAAGCAGCAGAGTAATTTTCGGTTCTGTCGACTGCCCAAACAACAGTTTGTTGCAATTCCAAAGTTTAAATTTTTGTACAACAAATTTCTCAGTTTGGTGTATTGGTTGATTCAGAATAGACAAATTCGTATGTTCAAGAAAGTAAATTGACATGGTAAATACTTCTCCTGGTTATGAAAGTCTTCTACTTCCTCTTTGAATGATAAAACTTCATCTTTTTTTAATCTTGTATCTAATTTTCAGAGCATGTAGCAACGGGGTTCTTCTTTGTAAGCTGGTTTGTTCAGTTCTAATTTTCAAACGCCACATTTGGGTATAATGTTGGCTATGACAAATAGTTATAAACTGAAAATTTTATTTCCTATATAAGCTTTTGATGCTAGAAGGTGCAAATGGTAAAGCTTGAATCTTGAAATAAAGCTGGCACGGTCTAATGTTGTGTAATTTCTTTGTGAGCAATTTAAATGGTTTAAAGGGAATAAAAGAACAAAGCTTTGCATAGCGTTGATATATTTACTATTATTTTTCACACATGGTGAGGGGTTGTTACTCTAAATTAATTTGTTTTACTATTTGCCTTGTGAGATTTTTTATTTAACCTATTAAGTCTGTGCCCTCGTGGTTTCAGAAAAAGAGAACTTGTGTCTATATGGACACCCAAATGAAAGTTGGGAAGTCACTCTTCCCGCAGAGGAAGTTCCTCCAGAGCTCCCTGAGCCAGCTCTCGGAATAAACTTCGCAAGAGATGGCATGAATCGCAAAGATTGGCTGTCACTGGTTGCAGTCCATAGCGACTGTTGGTTGCTCTCTGTGGCTTTCTATCTTGGAGCGCGGCTAAATCGTAATGAGAGGTACTTACATTTGATGTTTATCCTTGATGTGTAAGTTGGTGATTTATTTTAACTTGTTTGATGCATTTTGTGCTTTGCCGGCTTTCGGCTGGATCTTTTCCTCATTATATAAGGGTTTGCATTTGTTCAGTCCTAAATTCATTGATGAGTAATTTTATATGGCAAGCATGCTTGGATGCATTATAAATTCTTAGAATGTATAGTTTTGTTGATTAAAAACCAAAAATCAAGTTAATTTCCTAAAGCTTTTTTGTTTATTAAGAACTTGACAACATTCAATCTTCTGTTGTGAATTAATAATTTACATAAAAAGCTCGTATTTTTCTTCTTTGTTTCTCCCTTATTCATCAAGGAGCTTCTGGATGACTCCAAGTGCTTTGTGGAATTCATGTGTTAAGAACATATTTTCGATCAAATAATTGGGCTTTTCTAGTGTGTTATCGATATCAACTGATTAAATAACAGTCACTGTTTCCTTGTAAATACCGCACCTTTTCTAATGTGTTACCGATATCAAGTTCTTTGAAAATTACAGGCTTTAAATGTTTGTATATCGGATTACTTCCTTCTATATGTCGTGGTTGATTTTGAGAAGGCTTGTTACTGTGTCACAACTGGTAAATGGTGGTTGCAGTAACGAAGAATGTGTGTTTTAGTTGAAAGATCCTTCATAGATTTTGTTCTTTTTATGCTTGTTAATAGGAATTATTTCCAAGGATAAAAATGATTAAATTATGCATGCTTGAAATGCATTCAAATTTATTAATTGAACATGTTTAGACCGGTCTTGTTTCTTGTTTCTCGTCTATATGTTAAACATAAAGTTGTGTAAGGCATGATTGTGGTGGCTTTTGCAAAGAGGTGTGACAGTTAAAGGTATTATTACTTAGGGACTGTTTAGACCAGAGTGATCTTTTCAGTTTTATGCGGTGCTCTTTTTTTGGTTTTTATATGGAAGTGTTTATGTATTTCGTCTAATTCTAAAAAAGGGTATATGCCACCCTCTGGGGCGCCCCCACCGCACCGGTCCCACGGTCATCATGGGGGAGGTAAATCATAGCATGCATCCCATTGGCAAAGGTGCGTTTCCCATGGCTTGAACCCGGGGCCTCACACATATGGATTACACCCACACCTTTACCGCTAGGACAGATCAGAGGGTAATTCTAGGTGTTTCTTTTGGGTGTTATCACTATCTATAAGTGTGGTCTTATATATTAATGCTATGTTGGTAGCTTGTTAGTTTGTTAATTCGTGAGTATTGTCTCTAAAGGTGTAACCAATAAATAACAGTTACTAGCCAGCTTACAAATTTGGAGTACACGGTTTATTTATCTTATTGAGTGTATCTCCATCTGTCGAAAGGGAGTTCATGTTTGATTTTTGAGTATCAAATCACTTCACAATGTTAAAATTAATAAAAGAATTCAAGCCAAAAAAAAAAAAAAACTGAAATAACCTGCTTCAAAAAATATTAAAATACAAATATTTCAGAGTTTACAAAACTAAAGATCTTTGTGTTAAATTTGAATCTGAAAAATGTTGGATTTGACTTTCAAAATAGGAGTGGACTCTTTTTTCTTCAGGATGGAGTTTAATAATCCATCATGACATCTAATTACCTTTATGTAACATTAACTATAATCTTGCAGGGTAATTGTTCTCTGTGTGTTAGCATGAAATAAGTTCAACTTAAGATATAGGAGAACATGAGGAATGATTTAGGAACTCTCCTACCATCTTTTTACTTTATCTGTCCCAAAATCATTATAGTTTTCAGCTAAAAGATGGATTTATTCTTAAGCCTTATCATTATTCAGTAGCTTCACTAAAGGACTTTATTTACATATTTTAAAATGTTGAAATTTAAATACTAGACTTGACTACTGATAATCTATATATTTGTCTCATCTGTTTGTGGATTGTGGCTCCTTGACAAAGCCCGGTTATTTCAAGGACTCATGTTATCATATCTTCCTTGTTTTCAACAGGAAGCGTCTGTTTAGCTTGATTAATGATATGCCCACCGTGTTTGAAGTTGTATCAGAAAGGAAACCCGTAAAAGATAAGCCTAGTGCAGCAGAGAGCGGAAGCAAAGCAAAGGGCAGCACAAAGGTCAGATAGTTTTAGGCTTTTAGCATGCAGTTTTCCCTTGCATTTTGCAAAGAGGCTATTCTGTGACCTTCCCATCACAAAGGAGTGAACAATGTTTATATAAGACTTGGAAGCCACAATGGAGGGTTGGGTCTTTTGCAACCAACCCATTTATGTGCCTTTCACTGAAAACAACTGCTCTACTCCTTGGGGTAGATGTCAGGTCTACGTACATCCCACCCCATGGACCTCACCTTCGGGTGGGATATACTCCACTCATTTGGTTTTGGTGATTCAGTGGGCCATACACACGTGTAGGGTTGAGCAGAAACAGACCTAGAAATTTTTACCATTTGACTATAAGAAACAAATACACGGATATTCTTCACAACAAAATCAACATTGTCTGGTGGTTAGTTCATTGCTTTTCATATGTGAGGTCCTTTGTTTAAGGTTTTTTTAGAAACATAATAATCTGAAATTAAAAGCTAAAAACTAAGAAAATGAGACTAACGGGGCTCGAACTCAGGTCTAGGATGGAAGAAAAGCCTTGCAAACCAACTGTACCAAGGGAAACTTGTGTCCTCATTTTAGTTTCAAAATATATACGGTGACACTTTTCATGACCCCATAATTATTTACACTACGGCGTAGGAACGAGTCCATGCCTGGGGTTGGGTAATTTTTTTTATACAACGGAGTGGTTTGAGTCTTTTGCGTCCAACCCATTTATGTACCCATGGTGATTCAATGAGCCTTTTTCGGAAACAACTGCTTTATTCCTTAGGGTAGAGGTCAGATCTGCTTACATTGTGCTCGTTTGCTTTGGTGACTCAATGGTGCACAATAAAAGACAGGACCGGAAACCACTTTACCACTCTATATTAGCTTGACCATAATATAATAAGGAATCAGTTATATAATTCCTTAATTTGCAGAGATCAAGCGATGGACAGGTGAAAAGCGTCCAAAAGCCAGCAGACGAGAGTTTTGAGGAGGAAGAGGATGAACATGGTGATACGCAATGTGGTAGCTGCGGTGGAAACTACAACGCTGATGAGTTCTGGATCGGGTGCGACATATGTGAAAGGTGGTACCATGGGAAATGCGTAAAGATTACCCCAGCCAAGGCCGAGAGCATAAAACAGTACAAATGCCCTTCTTGCACCATCAAAAGAGGTAGGCCCTAGAAACAGTTATTAAGAGAAAAAAAAAACGATTAACGGATGGCCGACATGCCTAACAGAAAGTAGCATCGCCATGTTTACAAACGAGCGAAAAAAATTGTCTGTAATGTATTTTTTGTTATTGTGACTGTTGTTGATAACAGATGCCCAAAGGGGTTGAAATGCACACCTTTCAGCCTCTTAATTGAATCCTTGTTCTTTATGCTACTTATATATTTTTAAATATATATATATATATATATATATATATATCGAGAATCGTTTTAGTCTTGTTGATTCTGTTAGCCTTAGGCGGTCTTTTTCTCCATTAAGTCTTGTATGTGTTAAGTTGTCTGTTAGTTTCTTTTCTGAATCAGCTGCACAAAAAATGATTGGTATTATGTTATTATGAAATGAAAGATGGCACATGCCTGTGAAGATATAATTAGAAAGTCATAATACTACAGTATCTTAAGGATCTCACCTCAACCCACTTGAGGGTGTATGATGTGTTGGGTTTGGTTTGGTTTGGTTTTATTGGTGACATTTTTGTTGTGTGATGGGGTTAGTAATCCATCTTGACCTGTCAACCCAACCCACCCAATCCAACCGCTCTAGTTGGGTTGAGTTGAGATTTTTTCGGATTGTCAAAATCAGGTTGAGTTGTATAAATGTTGTAATTTGCCTAACCCAAGCCGCCTACACCCTTTACTTTAGAGGTTTGAAATGGTGATCCTTGGGGAGGAGTTCTAAAGAAAAAATCTTATTGTCAGTTGAGCCAAACTCCTCAAGGCTCTAGATGGTTGCTTGTGCAATGTAAAAAGTTGGATCCAGTTGGGTTTAGCTGTGAATGACGGGCAACATTTTTGGTGTATTCATCTTTTTACATGAATCATAAATAAAAACTTTAGTCCCAGACTCCCAGTGCCTATAATTTAATGAGTAAGAATGTGGAGATCCTTACCGAGGCAATAAGCCTAGCAAAAGCAATTTACCTTTCTTTTCATGGTTGGGAGACCAAATTTTTTGTTGAACGACAGAATACACCACCGTCTACCATGGGACTTAAACTCACAACCACAAGGGAGGGGGACACCTTATAAACACTCCAAATGTTGCTGTGCTACAAGCCCTTTGGCGGTTGGGAGACAAATATAGATTGTTTTACCAAAATACAGTTTTGCCTATCACAATATATTTTTCAAAATTGTGTGTTTTCTTTATGTTGTTGAATGAAATGATAAATAATATGTATTAAAAGAAATTATATATAGTTTTTCTAATTAACTATAAAAAATATTTATTTCTTCCTTCATGTCTTGGTCTTATGATTTATTGTATAAACAATTAATCATTGTTGATTAAATTTATTTTTTCTGTCTTATATATTTTATTAAGATAAATCACATGTATCACTATGAGTATATATACAAGGTAGAAAATAAGTAAGAGGATAAAACATGTTAAATCAAGAGTAAATTACAAATTTTGTCTATGTGATCATATGAATATTATGGATCAATTTTTTTAATGAAATAACCATAAGAGTGGTTGGTTTTATTTTTGTTATTGATGAAGTCCTTTCTAATTCAATTAACCTTATGATGCAACGTAAACGGATGAAACAAAGATTGAACACGTTGATTCTATGAATATTTGTGTTCAATCTCCTCTAAGGCTTGCTGATTCAACGAATGTCAAACCTTAGGCTTCAAAATTTGAATTCTGCCAAGAATCCAAAAGTTGGGAGGAAAACCAAAGTTCTTGATTAATTGATCTGACCATCCAAATTACACAACCGAAATATGAATAAGAGAACCCAAACGAGCTGGGCTTAACAAAAGTAATGGGCCAAACACAAAAGGGCCCAAAATAAAAGCCCAAAAGGACAAAAAAACACAAAAACGTCCAAAAACTAGCTTAAATAGCGTTTTCCGGCTCAAAAGTTCGTTAGGTGGACCATCCAAAACAGTTATATCAAAATATATATTTGAATAGATAAGTGTGACATTCATAAATCAATATTTCCCTTATTTGAGAATCCTTTTCATAAGTAAGGCCACAACGCCTCCAAATCATTTCTTTTAAAAGGAAAGAAATATAAACAATGGTTATTATGTGAATAATGGGGCAACCCAATCCCATCAAGTTGCGGAATAGAAAGTAAGCAACATTAAGTTGTTGACTAACATTAAGGTCCCTGGTGTTAAATCTTCTTAGGCCGCCTAGGATCAAGCGCGGACCTACTCAGTTGTTTCAGCATAATGGAATTTTTTTATTGGTAGTAATGGGTGTACCTGCTTAATTTTGAAGTGTGCTCTTATATGTTTTTGAAACCGAATATGAAACAAAAGTCTAAAGTTGTTGGAGTAGTTGGGGCCTTATTTATTTAAAGGTCATGGGTATGGTTCTTGGTGATAACATATTTTAGTTTTTCATGTTTTACATGGCAGTTTGTATCAAATCATCACAAGTGAATTTTCCTTGGGTCAAACCGTGTCGATTTTTCCTAGGTCTGCCATTATCTAAGATAAGAACATCAAAACTCCTTACTTAGATGACCCCAGATGTTACAAGATGAGAACATCAAAGCTCTTAATTTGTCCAAATCAGAGGTTCTATGGACATCAAACTCCGCTCTTATCCCGAACAAATGACATCAAATCTCCTTTATTGATAACCATAATAACCATGCACGTGGATCCAATGGAACAAGGTCAAATTTGCACTATAGATATATACTTGAACATTTTAACAAGCACTTCATAATTTCTTAGACAAACGGAACATCAACATTGGATCCACCACCATAATTAATTAAAGAGAAGAGGAAGGTAGCACAAGTAATGAGGAATAAACGAGGAGGAAGTGGAGAAGTGAAGAAAAGGAGCAAAAACCCCAAACAAGCTGAAAGGCACTCAAGTTGCATGACACGACCTTTGGTGCGACATAAGTTGCTGGGACAAAGGTCACCCGCACCTGGCTTTGACTCCCTGCGTGCGATGTCGTGGCCCGACGCCTAACCATGCCACTTAAGTCACCAGAATTAAAGTGTTCCCGACCTTTTTCTTTCCTTCCCCTAATCTCTGCACTATATGTCTACATTCCATGCCGTTCAGGACGCTTGTCACGCGACCTTAATGACCTGGTAACTAGTCACTCGGACTCATGTTAGCCCGAAATTTCCTATAACTTTAGTATTTTTTACTAGACAGCTTATAGGGGTAAACTATATACTCGAAGTTTGATATTCCAAGATGATAACAGAATTTGCATAGAAATACCCGCAAGTAAATTAAATATAACCCAAAAACATGGGCGTCATGATTGTGGTTACCATCTCAAACTGTAACACCTACGTTAAAAAACCCCAAGTTACCAACTTCAAAATCTCTAATTAAAAACATTGATTAACCTAAAAATACGAGATATTAATTTTCTAGAAGACTTCGAAATCTTTGTTCTATTTTAGTGATATTTTCCACCCGAAATACAATTTCAAACCGAACATAACAAATATACAACCCGAATTAAGTAGCAAAATAAACGAGACATGCATATAACCCGAAACAAAAGTAACTACAAACTATAAGTAATGGTAATAAACTACTATATACCAAAATTAAGTACGTAGTCTTCAAAGTCCACCGATAAACATTCGAGTCAAACAGCGAGTTCTTTCCTCTTATTCGTCTTCTTTCCTGAGAGGGGTTAACACTTAAAAGGAAAGTGAACGCTTGGTGAGTTAGATAATTAAGTATTGCATATCAATAATGCATATACATAAACATACATGGTAGACTCTTATAGTTGAAGAGTTTAAAGACATCAACCGAATGCAAATTGAGACTTACAAGAAACCGAGTAAACAAATATGTACCAGATGCAAAGATCATAGAATTTCATAGTCGGACCACTATGACATACCATACAAATGATGCTTAATACAACAAGAAAACATGATCAATAACCAAATGTATTCGATAACATTAGAAGTTAGAGCACCAATACATATCAAGAACCAAATAATCGAATCGATAAACATAATGAGAACAATGCATCGCCTCGTCCTTCCCCTCCCGGGCTCATGCCAAAGTTTGAGTCGAAATATTACATCATCAGAAACCCCGCATAGCCCACCTACCGGGTGTGTGCCAAGGTTCCCTACTCATTGCTCTTCCTCCTATCTGAGCAATGAGTATCTACAACCGTAGAAAGCCTCACTCGTCCAACCCCGGGTCTTGACTTCACTATCAATTTCTAATATAGCACACGTAGTAGTACTTGTACTATGGCGTACAATCCAAGGAACAAAACAAGTCCGAATCCGAAAAGCAAACCAATGTTACAGGATTATTATACGGAATATACTCAAGGAACAGAATCAATGACAAATCAAGACCACGAGACTCAATTCAAAACCAGAAATATTCTTATATGTATATATATATATATATATATATATATCTATATATACAAAACAGTATGTAACAATTAACTATATACCTTACCGAGCAACTGTACAATACTGAAAAGTTTCGAAATAAGCTTACAAAGCAAGTCCAAGCTACCACACTTACAATGTTTCCAAAAAGCCTCAAAATATGTCTTAATTACCTACTGTAATGTATGTACAAAAACTCATTAGCAATTAATATAAGGAACTCGAGTTATACACATTTCCTATTTAAGCACTTTACATTGATTCCCATGTACAACTACTACTTGCAGATTTGTTTTGTCCACTTTAAACTCAAATTCATGTCTTGATCATATAATAAGAAATAAACTAGACTCAATTATCTAATCAATGAAATTGTCCTAACCTCATTTGGATTTTTCTAAGATTTGCTATGAATTTTACAAGGTAACAGCTACAAGCTGTCAAACTAGACAAGCCTGTAGATTATGCCCTCTTTACCCATTTTAAAATCAGAATGAGCTTAACATGTCCAAATATAAAATAAAATAGACATCCATATATTTCTAATGCCACTAGAATCACCCTTATAAGATTTTTCTATGATTTTATAAGATTTTTCAAAATTTGCTTATTTTAAGTGCCTTCTAAAGTCGAAATTTCTCATTTTCATACCATTTCAATTCCAAATTTCTTCCAATTTCTGAGTTTCATCTTAATATAACATATTTGATATAAACAACCAGATCCAACCTTAATTTCATCATTTATATCATCGTCCCAATTTTTGACTTAACCAAGTTAAAATTCATATGATGAACTTGTGTATTTCTTGTTTAAATCTTGATAATCTTTTGAACCTAATGATTGTTTCATGCCATAAATACTAAAACATACTCAATTTATGCACTTAGGATCAAACCCATAAGAAACCCTAACTCTTTCTTAACATGCAATCCACATTTCTAGAATGTCAACCAAGAACAAGTGCAAATATGGATTGTACCTTTAATTGATTATCAAATCCTTCAAAGATCTTGTAATTCCCCTTAAATTGGAGTTAGAATTGATCCTATGTGTATGTAAATCACACATCTAGTGTGTGTATAAGTTTTGGACTCAAAATGACAAAAATGGGGCCAAAATTCGTGTTTCCTATGCTAAAACCCGAGTTGGGTCGGGTTTGACCCGATTAGGTACCCATTTTGACTACCAATTAAAAAATTCACAATTTTTCGCTCGGACCTACGTTTTCAATGGGGCTTTATCCTACACGCTCATAAAGAGATAATCTATAATCTTCAATGAAAATTATTCTAGAAAAGATCTCCCCAAAAATCGGTTTTACGTATTTTTGTAACTTAGATGTTGACGTTTTTTGCCCGATTTTCCCAAATTTTGTTTTTGTTTTAGCTCTGTTTAACGTGAAATTTTCTAGATCATCTCATATACTCCTAAGAAGTATAACTCTAAAATTTCAAACCCAAACACCCACTAAATTGTATGTTCTATTATATGGCGACTACTAGTACACTTATTAAAATTTTCCACTTTGACATTTAACATGCTTAACATTTTCTCATATTTAAAAGCATAATATCCTTTTAACATATTAGTTACCATACTTAGCAAATAATTGGGCGTATTAGAAATGAGATATTACACAAAAAACCTCACCAATATCGTCTTCCTCATCTTCTCTCCTTCTCCGGCCACCACTATCTCCAATCCCCTGAACATATGCAATGAAGCAAAATTAAGATTTTCTATTTGGGTGAGAAAGAGATTGACTACGAAGTGATTTTGGGGTACCAAAATAATACAAAGGAAGCAAAACAATACACAACTACATCTATTGGAATTACAAAGCTAAATTTTTGGGTTTTTTTCTCCTTCTAATTTGTTTCGTTTTCAAGATAAATATTGTGAAAGTTTCATGGATGAAAGTTTCATAAAAAAACTTGCTTCCGTTCTCAGGTATCATCAAAATCTAGATCTAAAACATCAAAAAATGGGTGTGGCTACAAGCGTAAGTGGGGTTGCCATGGCAGATTCGAGAAAGAAGGAGAAGAAGATGGATGAACATATGTGGGGCAAAAAAAGGGGGATAGGCCAGAGATGGCGGATGGGAGAATTTGGGGCGACCCTAGCCATGTGTAGTTAGGGAAACAACACATGACATGATATCATACATGAACTCGCAATCCTATCCAGAACTCCCTTAGGTTCATTTCAACCTTTGATTTATTTATTTATTTTCCGTAGTCTATCACTCTCAATTCTTGCTGTCAACTTTTGATTTAAGCTTTTGCCTTTTACATATTTGATTTAAGGTTTCTATATATCTTTTCCAATTTGCTAATGTACATATCTTGGTTTCTCATTGTTATTTGCTTTACATTTGTGGTTGGATTTGTTTACAATATTATCAAACTTGAAGATGCTCTCTAGGCTTTAATAGTACATGAAACAATGTTATAACCAAAATGAAACAATGTTATAACCAAAATAGCAAAATCAACCATATATCTTTCATAGCATGTTGACATATCATGTTAGATGCATTATTCATATTCTATTCGTAATTACAAAGTTTTAATTTCATTTAATGAGTATATAACAATGTCAACTTGTATAAAACTTGTGATTTCTATGCCTAATGAGTTGTTTGTCAAGTTGGTTTGATAAACACTAATTCAATGCGTCTAATATATTACAAAATCTTTCTTAAATAATCTTTAGTTTTCTTGTGTGCACCAATAGTCCTTTCAATCACCCATTTTGATGCATCTAGTATTTACTGCATATTTATGTTAATCATAAATGTTGATTGTTAAAAAAAATCTATAGTCCATGGTGGGCGGTAATTAGGGTGGTTTCTTTTATTTGAAAACTATCCACTTACGATTAAATTCTTGTTTACTTAAGAAATAGTGCATTTGTCTATTTTTTAGTCTATGCTTTAGACACCCCCATGGACTTACGTGAGAGGCACTTAATGAGATGGGTTGACGAAGTTAGTTACAAGAGGAACCTGATCAGTAACAGAATTGGAAACTCAAGTGACCACCCCTGTAACTTCACTTGAGGGGCCAAATCCATAATTTTAGTATAAGAAAAGGGACAAAAAATGTAATATACTCACACACACACACACACACACACACACACANCTAAAAAATGAGAAATAGAGAAGTGATCTTAATTACTCATCCGATCAATAAAGGTGACTTTGACATAACAGGTCCCTGTAGTTTGATAGATTTTATAGAAAAAAGAAAATTAACAAAAATGGTAAAATGACCATATTACCCCTCATTTAATGTGTTTAAC
>LUCG01131643.1:207-10797 GCA_001633085.1 Carthamus tinctorius
CGCGTCCACGGTAACCAATCAAAGCCTCCTTTATTGACCGGATGAGTGGTGGATATCACTTCTCTACTTCTCATATTTTTAGCACTTCTCATTTGAACCTTTCCCTATATATATATATATATATATATATATTACAACATTACTGCTAACTCTCCACGTATATCCTTTCTTCAAGCAATGAAATACCTTGTCCATCCCAAAATAAATGTCCATAATGGAAATAGGCACACAACTTTAAAAATGTGTAATTGTTACACGTCTTAACCAACTAAATGACACTTTTACCCTTAATAACCAAGTGGTAATGAATTTCTCCATCTCATAATAAAGGGTAGAATTGGATAGTACGCCATTACTTTTGAAAGTAGACACTTATTTTGGGATGGAGTATATATTTATAACAATTCAAATACCTGATCTATTTGGTTTAAGTAGCAGCAGGGAAGTCTGGCTGGTTTTGAGGCAAAGCGTCTTGGAATGCGGGTAGCTGCATATATGCCTCATTCAACCGAGACAAAAGAGGGAAAGGCGTCTGCACCAACCGGCAACGAGTTACAAGTTTTGAAACTGGAGATTGCAAACAAAGATACATATTGCATCAAAGAGCATAATTAAGTC
Source organism: Carthamus tinctorius (assembly GCA_001633085.1). Lineage (NCBI taxonomy): Eukaryota > Viridiplantae > Streptophyta > Magnoliopsida > Asterales > Asteraceae > Carthamus > Carthamus tinctorius. Next base: position 826 of record LUCG01131643.1, read on the forward strand.
ACCAAATAAGAGAATTGACAATTATAACACCAACAATATTACTATTTAGCAAATTATAAAACCACCAATATATATATATATATATATGCATACAACATATTTGCAGATACAGATACACACAGACCATAAGCATACACAATGCCGACCTCCTCATTGGTTGCTTCAGACAACATGCATTAAAAAACATCTACTACGACCAATGGTTTCAAAGAGAAATAGTTACAGATCTTATAATAGAAATTTTAGATTATAGAAATAATCTTGAGGAACTTGCTCCCTCCCTCCTCCAATATGAAGTTCAGAAAGTGAACAACTATAAGTTGTACCCAATTATGTAATATTAATATAAGTTCAGCAGAACCTACCATGTCAATGTTGAACCTCTGTATTGAACCATGGATTTGTGGTGCCAGAAATACATCAGCCTGCAAAAGTGGAAGAACTTTAAACAATGCTCCACTCAGCATGCTTACATTTACATAAAAACTAGTAACTTATAAAAAGTGGACCTGCGATTCATTTTTCTATTAAATCACATTAAATTGTTCATCGTTTATTTTGTTTGGTTTTAGGATCTTTAGCATCAGACCATGTCCTTCCAACTTCAACACATCTTTTTGTGAAAGTGGCCATGTGCTCAATAATATTATCCATTATTTTATTTACTTACTGCCTACTGGGGATTGTTAAGTCATCATTTATATGGTACCCCGCCTTCACCTCAATGTTTAGAAGTTTTCACCTGCAATTTGGTGAAGGTCGCAAGGGGGAATACAATTGGTATTGAAGCATGTCACCTCCTTCCTTTTTCTCAAGTCTTTCTGCATTCATTACCAACCATGGGTCATTCCCCATATACATGCAGAAATTCGTACACATCCATCTAAAAATTGACATTGTCAATTTAAATTGTGATGCAACAACAGAAAAACATAGTGAAATTGAAAGTCCACTTGATTGATCAAAGGTAATTCTAGTTATTCTAGACATCGGGATCTTGCAGGCTTGGCCAAAATCAAAAAATTCTAATATGAAATACATACTTGATATCTAGCCCTTACCCCTTATTTATACCCCTCTCTAACAGAAAGCATAATTTGTGCAGCACACACCAAAAGTCTAACCAATGATTATATATCTCCCAAAGTGCCCCTCCCCCTCCACGTTCTAGCATCTACTTCAATTACCAGCTTATCATATTGTTTCTTTACTTTTTGTAACATTTAACATTGATATTGTCATACAAAAGAAAAATCATTCTCCAAACCATTGTCTCGAGTTCACCGTCAATTTTCATCAATCATTTATCCTTTTCAAATCTAACAGTTGTCACCCCTGATAAGATCATAAGGGTTCTACCTGAAAGTGATTGTAAGTGATGTGAATCAACTGGATTCAGATAAAACCTAGTTACAACATCAATGATGAATAACTGGATATAGATTGGGAAAGATCACAAGATAGAGTAGACTATCTTCTTAGGGGGGTGTTTGGTAGAGAGAATTGAGAGGAGAGAAATGGAAATGGATTCCAATTCTCTTGTTTCTAAGAAAAGAAGACACGGAGAATTGGCCAATTCTCGAGAAATGGGTTCTTTGTATTTTCATCTCCCTTCTTTTGGTGGAGAAATGGTGAGAAATGGAAATACCGAGAATTGAAAGAAGAAGCGGAGAATTGAAAGCTCTCTCCATTCTTTGCGTCTCTCTATCTCTTTCACTCTTCACCACCGCTAGTCGACACCGAGGTCCCATCACCGGTTGACCACCGCGGTCCCATCGACGGTAGACCACCGCCGTTCCTACCAGGTACGTCTCTTTCCCTGTCTCAAACCTCTGTCACACACAGAATCACACACACACATATTGTAGGATTCCTTTCTGTTTTCCGGCGAGATGCCTGCCTATGAACAGTTATCGCCGGCGCCGTCCACTTGACTTCCGAGATCGGAATTTCTCATCAGCTCTGGCGACTCCGTCACCGCCGGGATCTGTCATGGTTGTACGGTGAGATTCTACTGTCCTCATGCCACTGCTATATCTGGATCTCGGTTTTTCTAAATTTTCTTATATTCATTAAATTTGATTCGATCTGAGTGAAATGTTTCGAGGATTTTGTTTGATTTCAAACTTTGATTGAAGTTTGAAGAGACAGGATTGATTGATTTTTGATGTCTGATTTCTAGTGAGTTGTTTTTGGGGGTTTGATGAAGTTATAATTGACCTAAATTGAAGGATAGGATGAAGAACAGTTGGAAGGATCGAATTTGGATTTTAGTTGAGATGATGACGATTTTGGTACAATTCTGTGTTGAATTCTCTCTTGTACTAAACAAGAGAAATGATTCTTTGTTACATTTCTCAGCTGAAATCTCTGTGCTACCAAACAGAGAAGTCAATTCCCATTCTCTAGACCAATTCTCTTTCTCTGCAATTTCATTCTCTGTACTAAACGCCCCCTTAGAGTATGCATAATCAAGATTCTAGATACACATACAAAAGAAAATGGATAGAGAGGCAACAATACCAAGAAAACATCGTCTCCGGTCGCGTATTTTCCAGCATGATCCTTTAGTAACTTCTCTAGTGCTGCAAAATTAAGTCACACAAACCTTAAAAGCTAGCAGATACCGGTCACATTTGGTAAAAACTAGTTGATAACCTATATGGAAAATATATAATAACCTAAAGGAACATATTGAAAAAATAGAGAAAATTCTAACATTAATATAATTAAAACAAATAACTAGTACTTTTCAACATATTAAGATAAGTAACAACAAAAATAAAAATAAAAAAAGAGTTTTCCAATGATTTACGTTTAGTGAACATTCTTTCCATTCCATACCGTGTATGCAATATTCTTATGAATTTCTCACATCTCATGGCATGACCCTCACATGTTGGAACACGTAATGAACTTTTGAAAATCATCAATCAGTGGTAAATTCAAAATTTAGAAAAAATTGCACATTAATTAATAATTTTGAATAACCATTACACATAATACAAATAAAAGAAAAGTTTCCGAATCAGCAAGTTTTTAATTAATTAAATTATTCTTCAAAAACAATTTAATTATGTAGAAAATATAATCAATTGAATTAGTATCTCTCTAGATTAGAACCATATATTTTCATTTGTTATAGGCTTATAGCTTAATGTTTAGATTAATTGTAGGTTGTTCTAGGATCTCTGTGTCTAGCATATTTGGTTTTTATTACCAAATCTTTTCTTATTTATACTAAACCTACTTAAAGGCATCTTTCTCCTTGAATAATATTCATTCAATGCCTATTTTCTGTACATGGTATCAGAGATGTACCACTAATTTAAGAGACTCCACAAGTTATATTTTTTCCAGCCTTCCTCATGGCCAATTCCAACTCCGTCAATGATGACACCTCTCCCAACTTCACCATGAATCAAAACCACACTATTGTCTCTCCCACTCCATTTGATCACCAAAACTCTCACTATTACAATCCATAAACTGAATCGGCAGAAGTTTCTGCAATGGCCCCATTCCATGGAGATGTATCTCTGTCTTCAAGTACGCTTGGAGTATGTAGCTGGCACTATTACTGTTCCTGACATTGTTGATCCCTCATATGCCGCATGAGAGTCAGAAAACTCTCTCATGATGCCTTGGCTTATCAACTATATTGTAAGACTTACTTATTCCTTTTCTATTACTCGAGAGAAGTGGAACTATCCTAAAGGCTTATCTAATTTGGAGATCTTGGCTCAAATCTCGATCAAAGACAAAACCCTGTCATCGTAACTAAAGTTACGTTGTTCTTTATAATCTTTGCCAAGAGATTGACCTTTAGTCTGTTCCTAAATGGAAATGTTCTGAAGATACTTCTATATATAAAAAAATGCTTGATTGAGAGCAACTATTGGATTTTCTTCAGTGCGTTAACTGATATCTTTATGAGGTTACGATCACCTCTTGGGAAAAAAATGTACTTCCCACCATCCTTGAAGCTTTTGTAGAAGTTCGTAGGAAAGAAAGTATAAATTTGATCCTCAAGCTCTTAAGTGTGTTTTTTGGGCCACTCTTCTAAAAAATGGGTACAAATGCTATCATCCTTCTACCGGTCGCATGTACGTCTCGTAACATTTAACAAAATTATCCCAACATTTCTCCTCTGGGAAGGAATATGAGCGATCTTCCAAGTTGCGATACTTGCTTCCTAAATTAGTTCCTGAATCTCTGGAACCTAACACAAGGCTTTCTAAGCAACAACAAACTCAGCCATCCAAAACTAAGGATTTCTTAGTATACTCTCAGTGAAAAGACCAACATGTAATAAAACCGTCAACAGTGCTGTGGCGGATTGGTTAACACTCGCAGGGTTCATAGCGCCCTAACGGAGTTCAACCTTTCCCGTGTGCATGCCTGGGGACATTTAAGTGGGGCCATGTTTAGCCCCCAAAATTGCCGGGGATTAGTCGGGCTTTGGCCCGGACACCCTTCCAAAAAAACATGTAATAAAACCGATTTTTGTTCTAACATCTCATGAGTCTAACCAACAGACTATTCTTAATGTAAGTAAGCCACCTCTTGATCCTACTTTATCCAATGATATTTCTAATGTCGAGCCTTCCAGTTTCATTGAACCCGAGCAAACTAAATATGATTGAACCCTATTGCCAAAAGCCAAAAGAAAGGGAGTTCGAAGTTGCACTCAACATCCGATGTCTAAATATGTTTGCTATAGCAAACTAAATCCATGCTAAAAATCTTTCCAAGCAGAAATGGAGAAAATAGTAGTTTCCAACAACATTATTGAAGCTCTTTCACAGAAAAATGAAAGAAAGCACTATAAATGGATGTTTACAGTTAAACATAAAGCTGATGGAACGTTAGATCGATATAAAGCAAGATTGGTCGCAAACAGGTCCACTCTAACATTTGGTGCCGACTCCGATGAGATATTTGTTCTTGTAACCAAGTTAAACATGGTAAGAGTTATTTTATGGATTGTAGCTAGGGATGGCAATGAGACGGATATGGGACAGGTATTGGTAATCGCAGTCCCATACCCTATTATAAAAACCATGACCCATACCCAATCCATCTCGTTAGGTATCCCTATACCAAATAACCATCGGGGTTGCGAGTATTCCCACGGGTATCGGGTATCCCGTTTATATTTTTAGTCGATTAAAATTTACTAAATAAAATTTCGTTTCCTAGAGCTATATGCGAATCACGACAAACAATGAATTGGATTCTCTTTAAACTTTCATTTAAGAAGTGTCAATTGGGAAGTGGATCATTATTACATTAATCTTCTTGAAAAAATTAAATATATTTTTTCTATAATAAAATCAATCCGTCAATTCTATTATTCTATATATTAATAAAATTGTAATGTATATTATATTAATAATAAAATTATATATTTATTAAATATATAAGGTTTGGGGTCGGGTAAATGGGATCGGGCATGGGATTGGATAAGGGCGGGTATTGACTAAAACCATAACGGTCCCAAACCCGCAAATTTTTTTTGAAAAGATCCCATACCCGGTCCCATAACCATTTACCCAGCCCCATACCCGGCCCAAAAGTTTCAGCTTCGGGTACTTCTGCCATCCCTAATTGTAGCCAATCTCGACTCGACGTTACAACTAGACATCAAAAATATTTTCCTTAACGTGCATATGCAAGAAATAGTTTTCATAAACATTCCCTAGGGTTTGAAAGAAGATAAGGGTAGGAGAATGCTTGTCACAGTCACTTGAAAAAATTCTTTTAATGGTCAAACAATCTCCAAAAGCATGGTTCAAAAAGCTCAATCAGATGATAAAAAGGCATGGATACAAACAAGCTCAGTCAGATCACACCTTATTCTTCAAACAAGCACAAGAGGGTACGATTATTATCCCATCGTCTATGTTGATGACAAGTTGGTAACAAGTAATGATTAATAGGGAGCAAGAAATGCTTAGAGGTGTACTAACCCAATAATTTGAAGTAAAGGATCTTGGACCAATGAAGTCTTTCCTAGGAATGGAGGTTGCAAGAACAAAAGAAGGCATTGCAATATCGCAGAGTATATATTTTGGATCTTCTCTATTTTTAGTTTCTTTGGCATCATTGAGTATGATACGTGGATATCTCTATTTTTAGTTTCTTTGGTGATGCATTTTATATCAAATCCCATGCATTTTTTTTTATATTCGATTCTTTCTTAAGCGCTCTTAGATGTAGTTTTCAGGTTAATGTGGAAAGGAACATCATGTTGCAAAACATACCCTCAAAGCCTTTATTGATATGCTTTTGTACCCATGGAATCTTTGCATCGGGACCAACCTTTTCCTCGATGTACTTCTGCAACAGTAAATAAAATCCAAGATTGGGAACTGATGTCTATGAAGATTTCTGTAAATCAACAAAAAAAAATGCTTACTCACCAAAACATCAAGGTTTTGAAGAGGTTGTATGCTTGCGGAAACAATATTTGCAGCCTACATATTTAAAAGAAGATGATTGTTAGTCACACAAAAATGATGAAGGAACCCTAACATAAACCACATAGAGATAAAGCAACAAAATATGAATAATGTTGTGTGCCAAAAGTTACCCTATCCCTAATAAGCACAAAAGATACAACTTAAACACTTGATTAACAACATAAAAATTAGAAGGTCATTGGCCCATGTTACTTGTAGAGCGCAACTTCCATGGATTAGGTGCTCAAGCCTCACCAAAGGTGAGGAGTGTGTGAGTTTTTCTGTATATAAAAAAAACACTTTGTTAACAACTGTAAGCATTGGTATACTATCACAACCTATCCTCCCATAAAAATTACACATAACCTCCTTAAAGAACACTTTGTTACAAATTATCAGCATGCCACCATATTAATATGCAACGAAACAGGAATCTAATTTTATATAAAAATTATATCTATTTGATAAAGATCTAATACTTGATGGACCTAGGCATGATAGTTAAGTAGGAACAAAATTTAAAAACCCACAAGGACAGAGGGATAAAGTGGTAGATATAACATCAACCGCAGCAACCCTTCTATACTGAACGGCAGAGTCAAAAAGCAAGACCAATCACATTGTTTGTGGAAGCACATTACGCTAAAAGTGTTTGTTACACTTGAGCTATAAGAATGCAATACATAGGACCACATCGTGACAATAGGAACAGCATAAGTGTTATTACAACTTACAACAGCAATATTCATATTTTAGAAACATACCTCGGGGGATATAGAATAAAGTGATTCACTACAAGTAATACAAGTGTTTTCAAAAGTTTAGAACAAAAAATATGAGTAAACTAGGATATCTAGGCATAAAACTTGATTTTTAACAAATTCAGAAAAGGAAAACATATTGGGCAATCACCCTGACAGACCACTTTTTCATACATTTTCAGATACATAGCATGATGGTAGAGGGAGGGAGGAGGAGGGCCAAGCCAAGGAAGACGTGGTAAGAAACTAAGGATGGACATGGCAGCCTAAGGCATCACCGAGGGCATGACCTCCAATAAAAGATCTTGATGGCACACGACTAGGATAGCAGGATATGGTCCAGGAACGTAGAAATTGTGGATGGACGGGAGGGATGGTATCTGGCAATTTTATAGATAAAAAAGAATTAAAACCTAAAAGGCATCAGACTTCCATCTAGTTGCAAGTCCATTCAACAATTGGCCCAGACCCCAATGTCCATTTGGAGGGCATGTTTGACTGGCTGGTGATACTTTTTGGTTGGTCTTCCATATTGTTAACATCAAATATCACACCAATGTAGAAAGATAAGAGAGCAAGAGCCAAAACATCTTACCTGGTAATTAATTGCCCTTTTTCCAAGGTCGTGAGGCAACAAAGGGTGCTGAGGATACTTCTCTTCAAGGTACTGTACAGAAGGAAAACATGATGGCAAAACAGGAGACACCGACCCAAAGAAACCATTATGATAACAATAAACAAAAGTTGAATCATTTCATAAGCAGACTTCGGTAAAGCAGCCATTAGAAACTCACCATTACAATTGCAAAAGAGTCAGAAACTAGTATGTCACCATCCAACAGCGCAGGCACATACCCGATCGGGTTGACTTTTAGAAACTCTAAATAAGAAAACGGGGTAATGTTAGTAACATATTTTATATGGTATGGACCATAAAATAAGCCATGAGGAAACAGTAAATGCAGACAATACTAAAGTATTGTCACAAAGATATCGCCAGTGTACATAAATGCGATCAAAATAAAAGCTGCAACTATATTATGGAGCAGAAAGTTAACTACTGAAGTTTTGAGCATACAGTCATGAAGACGAACACAGTTAGATTAAACTTCTCTGATTTTGGCCATTAAGAGGATGGTAACTACACAGTTTTAACTTTTAAAAGATAAAAAAGGAAGTATAACTTTCTTAAAGATTTTATTAGGCTCCTTCAACTAGGCACAGCTCTAGCATTATGATCCCTCTATCTTCTGATTTATTTCATAACAAACCACCATCAAATAGCAAGTCCACTCATCCATGAACTTTGGTCCTCATCTAAGACATGTGATGTGAACTGTCTCCTCCACAAACCTTATGCTCCTGCTCTCCATAGAAGGTGATAAAGTTTCACTTGAGGTGAAACAAACAATCCTCAAATTATTGGTACCAATTTCTCTAGACATTTAGAGCCACCACTTTTCTCTTTGCAGTGCTTCTTGTAGTTCTAATTTTATCATTTAATTTCTCCACAACTCTAAATCATCCTCATCAGGTATTAAGGTGCAAATTCCTGACTCATTTGACCATGGAATGGAGGCAGCTTCTTTTTTTTTGTAAAGGTTCATCTAGACTTTGCCTAGACTATATCCTTGAAAATTTTGAACTTAAGAAACGGCTGTTTGAGACTAAAGCCTGGCCACATAATGCTAATGCTAACGTTGGAACTTGAACTTGCACCCGGGTTAATGGGATATTCCACCACATCCCCCTAGGCCTTTTGCCGGTACACCACCTCCCTTGTGGTTTGGAGGCAGCTTCTTGATGGTACTACAATTAACTTCTTCTCCCCCTTTCCAAAATTAGTCCCTACTTACTAAAATTTGCACAAATTAAGGACATAGGTTTCATAAGTAGTTGTGAACTTGTGGACTTTGATCTGGCTCTTGATCATTTTATATTTTCTCTTTCAAGAATACAGTCTAAAACAACTATCGTGTAAACTTAAATTCATTAGGGTTAAAGTGAAGGAATTAATTTGTTACCAGGGCTATGCTGTTCTCCTTTAAGCAGATTAACCGCTTTGTATTCATACTCAAGTCCTGTTGCCCATCCAGAAACAATACACGAGAAAACAATTATGAATTACTTAACGATTTCCTTCTATTAGAAACTAATAAACCAACATAGATCGATTTGGAAGGAAATTGAAGAAAACCTTTCAAGTTTAGAGCAATTCGAACACGGAAGGAACATGAGCTCCTGTGATAAGAGTAAAGTTGTAGCTTCTTCGACTCCTCCTGACCACCACCATCCAAGTATGAATCAACAACACTGTTTGTGTGCTATAATATACATATACATATATATATATATATACACACATAAAGAGAGAGAGAGAGTGTGTGTGTGTGTGTGAGAGAGAGAGAAAAAGAGAAGAAACCATAGTTGATTGAATCTTAAACGGCAAACCAGAAACACAGAGGGAAGAGACGTACCATGAATATAAGTCAGCAGACCCACACAGTTTTCAACGTCCTGAAACAACCGTCCAGATTTTTCCCTTTTTTTTTCTCTTCTTCACAGATAAAAGAATAATATCAATAAAAATTAATCCACCTTTTCAAGGCCATCCACTGTCGACCCACTGCAATCCAATGGTTTCAGCTGTCACATTAGCTTTCCACTATTCTACCCAAAACTATCCAAAACAACTCAATTCATCCACTGTCGACCCACTGCAACCCACTCCATCAAACATCATTTTA
>LUCG01131708.1:0-14997 GCA_001633085.1 Carthamus tinctorius
ATATATAATATAATAATATATCCATATATATATATATATATTAGTGCTTAGAAGGGTTCACAATGATTTGAGGGGTAAAAAGGTAATTTGTCAAATTCCTAAGTCTATGGAATTTGAATCCCTTCCATATGTTGATGGATTCTAAATTCCCACATCTGATGGAATTCATTCCCTCGTCGAGATTCCAATTCCAGCCTTAAAAACCAACCAAACATGAGAATCCATGGGAATCGGATTCCAATTAAAACCTTTGGCTACACAAACTTTATCCACAATAGGGAATTAAACCAAGGTAAACGAGATTCTAACAAGAGATACCAGTGTTATGAGCCTGAACAGAATAATATTTTGTTATCTCTAATGTTTAGTTTTTTTGATAATCATTCTTATTTCCAGCCTCATCTTCAAGGGAAGAAAGAACGAATAGACATGGCATTAGGGGGAGAGAAGAATCTGAAGAGTCAAAATTAAGATGATATATGAACAATTTTCTCCCGAAACTACCATGCATACTTTGGATTTTTTTACCTCTTTTAAACAGGACTCATAGTTCTCCAATGAATGGTGTTGATTTACTAAAAAGATCCTAAAATAATGTGTTTGAAAATGGTTCTTTATATCTTTTAAATAATAAAAATATGGACTTTCCTAATATCACCAAAAGCAATACTAAGAACAGGTTTGGGATAGTTTACGCAAGAATAGAACCAATGTGTGGATGGTCGCCCGACAACTTGCAGCATAGTCAAGAATGACCTGTTACCAAATTTTGCAATTCCATGTTTGAATTCACTTCCTAACAGTCAAGAGCTTGATATACTATTGCACTCTAAAAAGGAACCCAGGAATGCACTAGGCATACTCTATATCCTACAAAAATGTATCTCATTGTTTCCATACCTTTGCCACTCAACTCACACATGTGGAAACTCCAAAAACTATCAAAAGATGCAATGCAAGTTCCAAAGTGGAAAAGGTTGTTCTAGAAGAGTTGAAGGCTATGAAGAGGAATCAGACATAGGAGTTGATGGATCAACCAAAGAAAAAGAGAATTCTGAGGTACAAGTGGGTGTTCATTGTGAAAGTCAAGTTTGATGGATCTATGGAAAGATACAAGGCATGTTTCTTCGCCAAAAGATTTCACTCACGCTTATGGTATCTAATATTCCAAGAATTCTGAATCACTGCTAAGCTCAATATAGTCTGTATCCTCTCCATTTAGTAAATATAGATTGGCAATCGCACTAATTAGACGTCAAAAACGTTTTTCTAAACCATCGTTTAGATGAAGAGGTGTTTATGGACACCCCCCAGTTTGAAGATTAGTTTGGCTTCTAAGGTGCACAAATTTAGTGTGACTTTTCAGGGTTGAATGAATCCCCATGAAGCATGGTTTGAGAAATTCACTAGTCTAGTAAAAAACAAGGGTATTTCAGAAGCTCAAGTAGATGAGAATTGTGAAGATCAAGCGAAGCAAGAATAGTAGGTCTTATCGTCAATGTGGTCTTATTGTCTATGTAGACGACATTATCTTGAATGGTGATCATTAAGTGGATATGGCTTGATTAAAAGAAAAGTTTATGCAGATGATTTTGAAATCAAGGACCATTCTAGGGATGAGATAGCTAGGTCTAAAGAAAGAACGGTTCTTAGTCAAAGAAAATACATGCTAGACCTTCTTAAAGACACTCCAAATGTGAAGCAAGAAGATAGTAAAGAAGACAATGTTGATGCTTCTTAATGCTAAAGACTTGTTGGCAGACTTGTCTATCTCACACGCCGCCTAACATTCCCTTTGTTGTAGGCTTGATAACATGCACTCTCCTCGGATGACATACATGAAAGTAGCCTTTAAAATACTTCGATATCTAAAAGGTTCTCCCCAAAAAGGTCTAATGTTCATAAAAACAAGAAAGGTGGAGTATTGAAGCATATACGGTTGTTGAGTGGGCAAGATTAGTCACTGATGGTAGGTTTACAGCTTGCTATTGTTGTTATATCTTGGGGAACTTAGTTACATGTTAAAGCAAGAAACTAAATGTTGTTGCTTGTAGCAGTAAAGAGATTGAACTTAAAGAGTTAAAGTTATACCAATGGATTACATGAGTTGATCTTGCTACTTGCTAGAACAAGTTCTAAGAGATTTGCAGTTAAAGATAGAAGCTTCAATGAAACTTTATAACAAAACAAGCATGTGGAAATCGATCGATACTTCCAAGAAAAGATTGAATGCAATCTAGTTTGTTTACCCATTGTACCAACTTCTCAACAAACAAACAACATCTTTATAAAGGCCCTATTCAAACGAGTTTTTTATACTTGTATTAACAAGTTGAGCTTGAAAGATACTTTCAATCCAGCTTGAGGAAGTGTTCAATTATGAAAAGTTTAATGAGAATCCTTCCTATTTTAGATTTTCCTATTCGACATGAGATGTTCCTAGAATATCTCTAAGAAAGTTTCCTTGGTCAAAAGATTGCTTGTTTATTATTACTAGTCGTAAAAACTTGTCAACAATTGTTCTTTTGGTTATTGTAAATATTGTACTCTACGAATTACTCTCAAGAAAGAAAATCATAATTGCCTATAAAACTTAAAAAAATCATAGCAGCAAGAAGAAGTTTTCCCCCATAGAAATGACCACCTAGGCTAAAGCTAGAAACATATTAGGCTTTACACACTAGAAAAAACTAGCAAAGGAAAATATATTTATATACATACATATACATATAAATTACTATGTAGTTAGCATCCAAAATGTAAAGAGGGGGAAAAGAAACAAATTTTGAACATGTCGTTCAAAGCACACAACTTTTGCATAGTTTGCATGTATCTTGGTTTGGCTTCATGTTTCTATGTTCATGAAAAAAAGCTTTTTTCTATCATGTCTTGTAATAGATCATAGAATGAATGAGGACAAACCTTATGAACTAGAATGGTTCCAGCCAAACCTCTTCGCCCAGTTATGCCTCGTTGGGGTGGCAAAGCGCAATCATCTCCAACAATTACCATCTACAAGACATATATTGGAACTTGGAAGGTATCAATACAATATGTCTGAATGCTACTCTCCTTTCTAAGGGTGGGAAAACAATTTAGAATTACAAGTCAACAATATGTGCTGACCTCTACTTTGTAACCTTCTGATTTTGCTTCCTCGGCGGCCAATCCAAAATTTAACCGGTCGCCAGTGTAGTTCTGTAGATCCAAAATCAATGTGTCATGAAACTAGAAGTGCATCTTAATTAAAATGCAAATGTCTCTTAATGCTGTCAATTTTAATCTTCATCAAAATCAACAGTTTCACTTAAGTACACCAATGAAATCTACAAACTCGCCAAAAAAGGCTATCTTCTTGTCAAAAAAACTCAAAAAATAAAAGAAAGGAACCCCAAGTTCATTAATAATAGCACTAGTGAACATAGTAAAACTACTAGAAAGCATGAGCATTTAGATAGAGGCATTTGTTGGACATCTGAAAGTTACAACACCTTGACAATCAGGAGGCATCCCATTGGCCCAGTCACAGCTCGTATACCCTGAAGTTGGACAAAATTAGTTGCAGTATCAAAAGCAAGAAAGAACCACTTGAAAAGAATTCTAGTTCATCTGATTTAGTGGCAGGCAATACAGCAAGAATTGAAGCAACAGGCGGCGAGGCAAAGACATCGCCACAGATAGCGGCTGTCAGCATCCCATCCCCTACAAATCCAGCATGAGCAGGCTCATGCCCACTCCCACCTCCTGTTCATGCAAAGAAAATTCCAGCACTAACAGTTAAAAATAAGCAAAATTACCATGCACATCAGTAAAGAGATCAAAAGGATAAACCTTGACAGGTAGAGATTATCTGCTTGTATCTACCTAGCCAGTACTAGAAATGCCCTAGAGCAAGAACAGGCTTCATTGAGCCTTGTACCTTTTTTGGGATGACGGGGCCTGTACCTTCCTTTTTTTTTGGAAGAGGTATCCCAGACCACATTGGGCCCAGACTAATCCTCGGCAATTTTTGGGCCGAAGCCCGACTGCTAAAGCATGCAGCCCGGGGTCGAAGCCCNCTGTACCTTCCTGCTCAGCTCTTTCGGCTTGTTTCTATTACTAAATATCTACCTAACATTTATTGCTGGCCTGCATATAGACATGCCATAAAAAACTACTCCCTCCATCCCAAAATACATTCAGCAATTTCCATTTTGAGATGTCTCAAATCAATTTCAAAATTCATGCCTTTTGGCAACATTTCAAACCAAAATCAGCTCTTTACCCATTAGCAATCATCATGAAATTTATGACATTGACTTTTGTCCACAAACTCCCCTATTTTGTCATTATTAAGGGGTATTTACATATGTGACAGTCGCCAAAAGCTGTCATTAAACTAAGTGCCTAGTCAAATATTGCATTTATTTTGGGTAGGAATAGAAATTTACACCACACAGTCCTCCTGCAGATGGGTTAACTTAATGAGCAATAACATCTGTGCAGAAAAGGTCTGCTTCCACGTATAAGCCCATGACCTTTAAATTTTATTTTTCATAAGCAAATTTGGGTTTGATATAACTACGAAAAAATGGCCACTAAACATTAGCCATCAAAATGATACTTCAGTAACTAGCTAGAAACTTGGAACACAACACCGACTTCGTGTCTCTCCTTTCTTAGTTAAATCAATGTCTCTCTTTGCATCTATGTTTTGTGATTATATTCCCCACGTTCGATTGATCTTTTCTTTCTCCCTCTGCTTCCCCATTATTGATAATAAGCCTTCAAGTAGCAAGATGCTTTCACTTTTGCATGTTTGTTTTCAAATGCAAGCATTTTTTAACTGCATTATAAAAGTGTAATTTACTGCAAAGTATTCTTGTCTGTTTATTTTCTCTTACAATTAACGAAACACAACTTTTACTGATTAAATGGGTAAACTGACAGTGATCATCATGCAAGACATATTTTGGTAGAATTACAAAAAAATCATTGTTTCAGCTTGGTAGCTAATGATCATCATTTCCAGTTTATGGTCTAAAATAGAAATATTTTATCTGGATTACATTAGTTCGTGTATTTTATATATACATCTTTAAATATAACAGTTTCTGTTTTTGGATGTTCTGCATTCCAAGGCTCATGGAACAGGTGAGAGAGGCTTTTAAAGTTTACAAGGATCTTTCTAAATAGAAGTTACAAGTTCAGAGGCATTGGTACAAGCAAGGGTGTCATTGAGTGCTCTTGTGTATTTCAAATTGTGAGTTTCTGGTCAGAATTGAGCTTGCAATATCTTACAAGACCAGCTTTAGTGCATTTCTTCTAAACCATGAACTTTAGCTCTGAAGGAGTTAAGTGAACATGTTTGATGCAAGGAGATGACGTATAGAGATCAAAGGAGATCTGGTCAGAGGCCAAAAAGATTTCTTATGGATAAAGTAGTGAAGAGAACTTGTCTCTCTCTTAATGGAAGCACAAGAACAGAGGACAGACAACAAACATGGATAAATTTGTCAAGTTATTGATGTTTATGATGACAAGTCATTAATCCAAATGTAGCATTTGTTTTGCTTCCTCTTTACACATGATAAAATTATATAAAGATGGTATAATCACCATATGCTGTTGTATCACATATTGCATTAAAAATATAGATATCTTATCTAAATTTATATGCAAGTTTACTCTTGCAATTTTGACTTCTTTTCTTTCAGATTATACAATGTGATAATTATATTTGCATGGCCTAAATAATGCTAGTGAAGCATGGAGTACAAAACAAACATAATATTTTCACCATCGACCAAACATGGGTCAATATTTCACATTCCAATTATTTTTTCTCCTTATCCAGAGTATCAAGTAACACGCAATCTTGTAAGGTGCATGCTATGATGCAAGATAAAGTACACCTGAAGTCAACCTGACCCAAACTTTATGTCAAAATCACTAATTCTGCACCCTTCTAGTTTAAATTCAGACAAGAAATGTACACCAAGAATGACACACAAGTAACATAAGAAACCAAAATATATAAAAACTACATAACCTATAACTTATTGAGTTTATACAAAGTGAAAATGGTGCAACATAAAGTAAAAGCATCTTGCAGTAAAACATTTGGAACCTGATATAACTGCAACTTTGTCATACTTTGGACCCAAAACATCAGCTCGCAAAACAACCTTTACCTGTATTCATGCAAAGGACATCAGGAATAAAAGAATTTAGAAGATGGTTGCATTTAGAACCAATTTTAATGTTGTTTTAGGAGCTTATAGCTTATAAGCTACCTTATTTTTTTAGTACATTGGATGGACATAAAGTAGCTTATAAGCTAGCTTATTGATAAGCTAGCTGGAGTAGCTTATTAAGATTTAAGAGCTTTCTGTCACTTTTTCCAATAAATACCCTCATCGATATTAATTATTATTTATTACTATTAAGTATAAATATATACGGATAAATATTGATTATGAATAAATACTAATAAAATTAATTATCATTGATATTAATGAATATCAATTAATATAATTAATATCAACTGAAAATTATTAATTAATTTTAATTATATACTAATATAAATTATCAAGTATTTAGCACCGAATATAACAATTCTAAATATGTTTATGAAGGTCGCATAAAAATTAAAGTTATACTTATTTTGTTTCATTTATAAATAAAACTATGAAAAATGACTTTAAAAAAATGTTTAATTTAATTCTTAATTACATTTTCTGAAAAATGATTAAATAAATTAGGATATGTGAGGTTGACCTATTTTATTTTTATTCGTACTACATGTAAAATGGTTCTTCAAAAATCAAAATCATAAACTAATGTGGATTTTTCCTAAAATTTGTTTTAGCAAGTTCGACATTTATAGTATATATACTAATCAATTTTATATTATTCAAATTTTCCTTTTTGGTCATTTTACATAATTATTAGCTAGTTTTTGCCAAACATGATTTGTTTATCAACTAGCTTATCAAATATCAGCTAGTTTGCCAAACATAGCCTTAGGAAATACAATTCACACCTCTGGAAACCCATCCAAATACTGCAACCCAGGATAAGTTTCTACAAGTCCTTCAATGAGCTCGGTCACCACATCTGCAACAAGCATAACAAATTGTTAACTCTAGAATCCAAAGAGAAGAAAGGAACAAAACCATGATGCAGACAAATCAATGAGGCTTCAAGAAAACTAGATTAAAGAGCGTTTCAGGATCACAACTCATAACAATCGGAGATTTCAAATCATTATATTATAAGACAAATCCATTCAAAATAACCACATATATAGATTGTAATACAACATATGAAACTAAAAATGGGTGGATAGATTCTGATGTTGTTTTTGTAGAGGTGGAGCATTACAGAATTATTATTGAGTTGGTGGATCAAAATCATGGATCAATTTGGTTTTTACTTTAACACTATAACAATTTAGTGTCTGAATCAATTTTTACAACAAAGGGAATAGCTCTATATATATAGAGCACCTATGGTGGGCTACCAATCCATATAGGCTTCACAATCCTTCACTATGTGGTCTACACCCCCAAGTCTATAAACCACAATTCCACATAGGACGAAATTCAGTTAAACATGGGCAAACACAATATTTAGTAGCATAAGCACATTCAAATGCCCTTTCTGGTACAATCATAAGCAAATCGCCACGTTGATTGTAATTAAAGCAATTCAAATGCTATGTTGAACTTCCTATGTCTCTTCTTCTCATGTTGCTTAGGCTTAGACACCACATCCTATACTCACCATGCTCCTTGCCTAGTGATTCATATGGATGCTTTCATTTACTTCATGAAAAATAAACCATGTCATATAGACCTTGGTGTTGGACTCCGCCAACTTAGGGCATTCTTCCTCTAGCTCCGAATGGTGCATCGCATCCTACGATGTACGAATGTTTTCATTGTGAGTCAAGTGTAAGCTCCTAAGTCGGTGGCAAGGGCTGAATGACAGCTTGGTCTTGTTCATCAGCTAAAAGTATGATAAATCTTTTTGGCTCATATGCTTTCCCAAGGGAGTTTGGTAGCGCCTACCTACTTAACTTTAATGTCATACTTTTTGGATTCTAACATATATTTTCATCTTTGTTGGTCCACAACATAATTCGAGCAATGGATTTCTTTTTTCCATGCATCATATGCTTCGCAGTCCATTTATATTGAGTTGAATGCCTGGCTCCAACTCGTCCAAGATAGTATCAAAACTTCAAGAACCTCTAGCTCTTCAAGCACATATTGCAGGTTTCATGCACTGAATCTTGTAGCTTCTTACCTTTGTTGAGGTCTATAATAGTACTTTTGAAAGCTAATAACATGATGAAAACTAGTACAAACTTTTGTGTGAATTGCACATAGAAAATTAGATGTGTAGCAAAAATAGTGAAATTTGAGGGCGTGGTTATCGGCTATCAACAAATGTATGCATCAGAGTTAGAGGTCTCATCTAAGCAAAATATATGACTCTCATGGAAACCAATGATCATCACGAAAATATGAGCAAAAGATAATGGTTTAACATATATAAGAGAATGTAGAAAGATCATAGAGAAACAATACTTCTTTCTGTTAAAGGTACATAAGACAACACATTGTTTCATTTTATAAAACAACTACATGGGAATACAAGAATCCACTAAGCATGAAAGGTTATAAGCCGATGGTACGAGATTCAGCTTGCTTGTTAGAGATTGTCTTAGATTAAGATTCATCACCTCAATCATAGAAAGTAACATGAAAAGTACTTTTAGATGTTGATGATCCACATTTAAGCTCTAATGTCACTTATGATATAAGAGTCAGGTCCTAAAGCAATAATAAAGTTGGCAAGCTCTAAAATTTGTTCAAATCACCAAGCATGACGGTAAACTGTTTCAGGTTCATAGCACCCAACTGAGTTTACCATTCAACAGCAATAAGCATTTTTCATGTTGCCATTTCACTTATCGTTGATGTCTGAAGCTTTACATTTTACAAGATATTGCTCCACGATACTTGATTCTACAAGCTCCCCCCATGCTTCTCTTTGAACATTTTATTGATTCAGTATCATCAACGGTATATGCTATACATTTATAGTAATCCGTTCCTCTAAAACTAAATACAACAATTTCCTTTAAGGGATATCCTGAAATAAACAGAATCTTTACTTTTTCGCAAATAAATATAACAATTCCATTACGAGATGTCCCAAAATAAGCAGAATCTTTGCTTTTTCTGGCAAGGTTTCTATGTGAGATTGATTCTTTGCTCTTAGTGATCATTGCAATGAATTGATACCAACCCTTTCCGCCAGCTAGATCCATATATTATCGTCATTATTAGTGGTATTCTAGATATTCAAATAATGGTCAAACATGCCATATTGCATGACCAACATTTCATTATTTCGGAAAGAGGGAGTACTACGTGAGCAAATCAGCAAGATAATTGATCAAACTATGTCAAACAGTTAACAGCAGGGGAAGTTAAAAATAGACATCACTATGTTTCTCCTGGGTTGATGATCCAATTTGGTAGTAAAAATTAACAAATGCACCCTTACACTATATGTTGGCAGATGAAAATATCAATCTGCTTACCAGAACTCATCAGAACACAAATATGAAGTAAGTGACCTAAATCCTAAAGAACAAATCAAATTCCTATTCAAGAATCAGTGTAAAAGTTGATCAAACTAGTATTACAAGTAATTCAGCAGAATTGAAGTTCAAAAAAGGAAAAATCAGAACCAAAATAAGCAATTGCTGTAATGAAGCAAAAGTCAAAAGAAAATTGACAGGATAAGAGATATTTTAGTCACCATTAGGGTTGTTTATGAGTTTTTTACTCTCGAACGCCATTGAAAGACAAGCTTCCGTCAAAATTTCAAGGCCTTAAAACCAGCACTGCATAAGACTACACAGATTGATACACGCACGATCGAAGAACCCTAGTAGCCAAGGCTCGGAGCTCAGCTGTTTTATCAAGGTGAACTTGTTCGTTCGGTGAGTATGAATTTTATTTACAAAAATAGTCCCTACACATATTGGTGACATGCGAAGTTGGTCCCTCGAAATACAAAATAACATAATGCTCAAATTCCGAATTAGAGCTAACTAGTATTGTGTTCGCGCCCGTTGCGACGCTTATTATCTTAATTAACAAGCTTAAAACCTAAAATAATTATTTTCTTTTATTTTTTATAATATAGTATAGATTTGTATACATATTTATGATATTTTATAATACTATTAATGTTGGAAACTTTTTGATGTATTTCTTTCATTCCAAAGTATTGTAAAGAATTTATTTTGTGAAATGAAAGAAGTTACTACTGCTTGCAAAAAAAAGTGTTACTACTGCTGCTACTGAAGTTAGAAGTCTAACAGTAGTATTGATTGCTACTGCTTGAAAAAGAAAGTGTTGTTTGAAGAGTTTGAAGAAAGTGCTGCTAGAAGAAGACCAACAGTAGTATTGGAAGTGTTGTTCAAGATGTTACTACTGCTCATGGTTACTACTGCCAGTTGTAAGATAATGCTGCTGGTTAGTACTCTTTTTTGTTACTTACTATTGTTTGGAGGATTAGTTGATAAAGAAGACTGAAGATAACTTTGAAAAAAATTCTTTAGAAGATTTTGTTTCCTTTAATAGTTATCTTGTACCTTGTATTTATATAGTTGATAGTTCTTTTTCATAGGGTATACAGATTGTTAGTTTTTGAGAGATTATTGAGTGAGAAAATTTAGAGCCTCAAGATTGTTCTTGATCCTTGTATTAGAGAAGTAGTGCACGTCTATTGAATTCATTCAGTAGATTGGGGCTTGTGATTGTAACCATTCAACTTTCATTCAATACACAAAGTGATTTTCTTTCAATATATTGTTCTTAATTACTAAAGTGTTATTCCGCAAACTTCTTTAGTATTATTTTCTGAGTTGTTTATTGTTTGAGTCAATTCGATCCTGACAAGTGGTATCAGAGCTTGAAACTCAGATATCAAGAACAATGGAAGGACAAGATGGAGTGTTGGTTTCTAAGGTTCCCATGCTCAAACCAAACGAGTTTGACATGTGGAAAATCAGGATCAGGTAGTACATTCTCCTTACAGACTACTCTATGTGGGATGTTATTGAGAATGGTCCTTCTACTGAAGGACAATTGGGTGAAGATGGAAGAAGACCTCCTCCCAAGAATGACAGTGAAAGAAAAACCAGGATGATAGAGATGAAAGCCTTAAGCACACTGCTTTTGGCCATTCCCAATGAGTACCAGCATCAATTCTGCAATTGTGCAGATGCAAAGGCTCTCTGGACTGCCTTAGAGAAGAGATTTTCTAAAACAAAGAGCACAAAAAGAAATCAAAAGGCCATTCTCAAGCAGCAGTATGAGAATTTCATGTCCTCAAAGAATGAGTCAATGACTCAAACTTTTGATAGGTTTAACAAATTGATTGGAGAATTGGCTATTTATGGAGTTAAGATGGAGAGAGATGATGTAAATAGAAAGTTCCTCAGATCTCTTGGAGAGGAATGAACTATTTACACTGTCTCATTCAGGCAGAGTGATGACTTGGAAGACAAGGAGCTTGATGATCTATACAATGATCTCAGGGTCTTTGAAGCAGAGGTGGAAGCCAAAAGAAGACCTACAGGATATTCTCACAATGCAGCACTATTATCTAGTGATAGTGTTGTCTTTACTAATACTGCTGCTAGTGAGAATGTTACTACTGCTTGTTCGTCTAAACAAGAAGGATCTGAAGATGCTGTTCTAGAGGCTTTTCTTGCAAGCCATGCTAAATCATCTTTGATCAATGAGGACCTTGAACAGATCAATGCTGATGATGTTAGTCCCATACTTCTGTTTATTGTAAAAGTAACAGATAAAAGAGGCAAGGTTAACTCAACAGAAGATTGACAGAAGTATGTTCTATCAGAAGACCGACCATAGAAGTTCAGAGTTTACAAGTCCAAGCTAACAGAGCCTCTGTGAAGGCTAACAAAGGCTCTGCAGAATCAATCTCTGTGAAAGTCCAACCTCTGTCATAAAGTTATTCCAGCTTGTGCATCTCATGTGATCTACTCAACCGACCTACTTTCAACGTACAGGATTGAAACACGTGTCAAGATCCTAGATAGTCTGTTAGGACACCTTTGAGTAGTATAAATAGCTAGGAATTTCATTGTAACTGTGTGCTTTTTCACGTATCCATCTTTCATCTGTTGAGTGCTATTGAAGTAGTGTGAGCAATTCATTTTTCAGATTGTAAGTTTATGTAATTCCATGTTATCTTTGATTATCAATTGAAGATTAGATGAAGCTACAATCTGTTGTTCATACTTTCACTGTTCTATCAAGTCTGATACTCTTTTTGATACATTCATCTTCTTCATCACTGTGTATTGCTTGATTGAGGTGAATTGATTTAAAGTCTTCTGCTGTTCTTTCTAGTATAGTTCAATTCATTTCATCTTTTAGATCAACATCTTTGAATTTCTGGGTTCCAACAATTGGTATCAGAGCAAAATTGAATCCCTGTATTCAATCAATCTCTTGATATTGATCAGTTTGTTATTTTTCCTCGTTAAATTCATCTTTTTTTGAGTTTTTGTTTAAACTGTTTTAATGGCGTCCAACACTAATCCTTCTTTCATGAGTATCAGTTCTCAAACCAAATCCCCAACCCTTGTTCGCGAAGAATTCCAGCAGTGGAAAATTCGAATGATAAACTTTCTCGAAGGGATTCACCCACGAATTTGTGAGTACTTGCACAATCCTCCATTCATTCCTGTTATTTTAGTTTCTAGAGTCCCTGCAACTGCTACTACACCTGAGATTCCTCAATTCTATCAACCAAAACTGCAAAAGGATTGGAATGATGAGGAGAAGGAATTATTTGAGCTTGGTCCTAAGTGCAAGTGTTTACTCATCATGGCTATTCCGAATGAGATCTTTGAATCTCTTGATCATTGCACTACATCTATGGAGTTATGGAGTGAGCTCCAAAAACAGCTTGAAGGAGATGTGAAAACTCTGAAGAATAACAGAACCAAGTGCATAGATGAGTACCATGGTTTCAAGGCCAAAGAATGAGAAAGTCTGAATGATACATATTCCAGGTTCAACATTCTGATTAGTAAATGTAAGTGCTATGGAGTAGTGAGATCAAATGGAGACAACAACATGTTGTTTCTGAAGAGTCTCGGTACAGAATGGGTGCATTTGACTATGTCAATGAAGATAACCCTAGACCTTGAAGAGATAACTCTGGCAGATCTCTATGGTCTCTTGCTACTCAAGAATCTACAATCATGCAGCTGAAAAAGCAGTTTTGGTGGACCATTAGCTCTAATGGCAGAAGGTAGCAAATAGATAAAGGTAGAAAAGAAGAAGAAGAAGGCTTTGGTAATAAAGAATGATGATAAGGAAGAATTCACTGAAGAAGAAATCTTATCGTCTGATATGCAGAAGGTATTGGCCCTAATTACTAGGGAATTTCGAAGAGGATCATATGGAAGAGGAAGTGGGAAGAAGGTTTATGAGAAGAGAGGAGAAGATGAGAGAAGAAAGTATGATAGAAGGGATGATTTTGAGAGAGGAAGAGAATATGAGAGAAGAGAATTTGAGAGAAGAGAAGCTAATAGAAGAGAAGCTGATAGAGGAGATTTAGACAGAAGAAATGGGAAGGAGGATGATAGAAAGGAGTCACAGAAGGCCACTGATGGATGTTTAGGTGTGGCAAACCAGGCCATTTTGCAGCTGAATGCTGGTCAACTGGACCAGTGGCACCACAGAAGTCACAAGCATCTCAGAAGTTGCAACAGAAGCCAATAAAGGATGTTGCCTACTTCAAAAAGAAGGCAGAATATTACAACAAGAAAGTTTTGTTGGCGCAATCAAACGATTTGGTCACTGATGAATCTTCTAATGAAGATGAGCCACAAAAGGGTTTGGTAGCAATAGAAGATTCTAGTGATGATGCAGAACTGTGTGCCATGGCGAATAGTGACTCTGACACCTCCAACATTAAAACCTCTGAGGTATCTTCTTCTAAATTAAATGAACTTTATCTTGAAATTGTTGAAAACCTTGACTCACGTCAAATGGAATTCAATGATCTCAAAGAAAAGTTATCTGTGTGTGAAAAAGAAGTAAGTACTTTGACAGAAGAGAGAAATAGATTTTTTCAAATGTATGAAAAAGCAGAGGAAGATAGAATCTCTTCTATGAAAAATTTTAGAGAGAAGATATCTATGCTTGAAAAATGTTTAAAAGAAAAGGAAAGTGAGCTGAAGAGTTTGAAAAATGACAGAAGCAATGCCATTTCAGTCAAAGAATTTTTTCAAAAAGAAAGAGAGTTTTTACATCAAGACTTGCTTGACAGAGAGCTAAAGATCAGAAAATTTCAGGATGCTCAAAACGTTTTTAACAAGATAAGGGTTAACATGGGCAGAAGAGGTCTTGGATACTCGGAGTTTGATAATAAACCAGGTTTTAAATCAAAGAAGTCGTTGCAGAGCATTTTCAGATCTGCAAAGAACATCAGAAGCAATATCTCTGATTCTAAGTCCATTTTTAAAAGGAGAAGACTTATGAATGCTCCAAAATCCAGAACTCCTCATATTTTTACAAATGTTGCTTTTAACGAGTATTTTGACTCATTCTCACCCTCTGATGAAGAGGATTTCATTCCAAAGAAGGTTTTGAGTCAGAGTCAATTAGGAGTTTTTGAGTTTGGACATCTAGAGACCCAAGAGGACTGTGCCTTCTTTTGTGAAATCAAACCCTTAGAAAAGGAATTATCTTCTGAGGCACCTGAATTTTACCCTAGATACTTGTCAGAAGCCTCTGATGTTTCCGAAACCTCTGACGGAATTGAATCCTTCTGTGAAGAAAGTTCAGATGGAATTACTTCAAATGAATCTTTGTTTAATTCTAGGACTATCTTCACCAAAATGTATCCAACTTTACCTTTATTCCTATTGTGTGTATCCAACTT
>LUCG01131792.1:0-14672 GCA_001633085.1 Carthamus tinctorius
AGAAGATTTACCTTTGGGCTATGCACAAAGTCGAACCATACAACCGTGACTTACCATGGGATTAGTCTGGCGAAACTAGGGATCACCCATTTCACAAAATATACTCCAATCTTAGAACAGGGAATTTAGGTTCCTGTATCACTTGATGTGACCTGAAATTATCATCCACCCACCAAAAAAACTGATGATGTCCTGTCTAAATTTTAGGTAATTGTTAACAAGTTCCCACACATTTTGGTTCAAATGTTAGGTGGTTTAACTATGGTCCTCCTATTCATTTATAGCATCACTAATCTTAAGAGCCAGTGTTGGACCACAAGTAAAGTGGGTGTCGAATTTATAGCCCGATTAACGTTACAAGACAACACGGAAAGATGCATTTCAACTCTAAGATGGAAAGTAACCAAACCAAGTTATATTTGGATGTCAACCAAACACACGCTTATGATTTAGTTGGGAACGCAAACCTCAATTTACAGTCTTTGAAAGGTTGTTCAACACAAGGGTACAGCAAAAAACATTCTACCAACTAAAAAAGCATAGAATTTCCTCTAAGGGACAAATACCAAACAAACCCAATATATCCCATATGATGGTAGGCTCTGGGAGGGGTAGGCTGTACGTAGACCTTACCTCTATCTCAAGAGATGGAGAGTCTTTTTGCTGAGAGAGATTACAACAATAATAATTTCTAATCTATTCAAAAGAAGAGACTAAAACAGAGCATATTTCATAGTTAAGGAGTGTGAAATGGATAATTTATAGAAAGATTAAAAATGCATCACCTGGAATTTATGTTTGGTAGGCACTTGGTTTGATAGATTACTATGTTTTTTGCTTGTATTGGTTTTATCGAGATTTTACTTTAGTTGATAACTTCATAAGTTCTTCTTCATCTTCGAGTTTCTTTCTCCTAGCAGCCTCTTCTTTTTGTCTTTGAATGAGTTCAAGTTCCCTGTGTCGTTCCTCCTCTTTGCGCTGAAGCTCTAGAGCTTCTCTTCTCTGAGCCTCTTCTACCCGCCTGCGATTCTCTTCCAACATCTTATCAAGCTCTTCTCTCTCTCTTCTCGCTTGTTCCTGATTAACATAACTTTGTCATTAATCCATGTGACTCCAATGCACTAAAGGCTCAATCAGATTTTGTCCAATCATTACTTAAAATGGCTTATCATGCACCCCAAAAAATGCAAAAGATAAACAAAATTAATCGATTTTGAACTTGCATAAATCATCGTCAATGGAAGGCAGATGAGTACGCTTACCTCTTTCTGCCTTGCTTCGTTAAGAGCTGCTTCCTTTTCTCGTTCAAGTTGAACTGCAACATCATCGAAAAGTTTCTTCCGGCCTTCTTCTACTCTCCTCTCTATTTCTAGGTTAACCTCATCTGAGACCAATTTCTCCTCAACCCTTGTCCGGATTGCTTCTTCTATTCTCTTTGTTGTCTCCTCTTCTAAAATTTTGAGCTCCATCTCCTGTTCAAGCCTTACAACACATGCTGGTAGTCAACAAAAAGAAGTATGCACCGAAAATATGGTCAAACCAATAACATGCCTAACTTTGTGCTTCTTAGGGGCAGTTTACCAAAATCTTACCGGGTAAGTACTTATTGGCAAAAGATTCACCTTCATTTACCTTATTGTGTAACATCTTTGGCCATGAAAATAGATTGTTGGTAAGCATCTTAAACCAGTAAGCGCTTACAGGGTAAGACTCTTGGTCATTGCTTTGTCTTTTACCGGGCAAGCTTCTCGGTTCTTGCCATAATCAATAAGGTAAATGATAGCGATAAGCACTTATCCAGTAAGCGTTTAGTAAACGGCCCCTTAAGAGACAACTATTACAGAAGCAACCTTATTGCTCATAAACGGTCAGATCCCTCATTATCATTTCATCACTTCTTTGATCATCCATTTATCATTATTATCTACAGTCCAACATAATGCTGCAAATATTTGATCTTCCTGTATCAGTTACAGGTAGGCTAAACTGCATCAAAATGTAATGACGTTTATCTTGGTACTTATTTAGTGTAATGAATCGATTAATGTAAGAAAGTTTCAGAATTTCCTATTTTCTCCCCATTTTGAATGGTATCGTGCTGATGTTGTAACCCTTTAGTAAACAGGTACCCACATCATCAAATGTTACAAGATCAGAAGGTTAAAGGTAAAGATGGGTACAGAATAGGAACTCTAGGAACTTTGCTAAACCTAGTAAGCCAAAAAGAAAAGAAAAAAAACCTTGTTACGAAAATTAGGAACTAAAGCTAACTGTGATGCGTTTTTCCAGGTGGTTTAAAGGTTTTAATTATTTGCACCTTCATCCCAACAGGACCATAGTCTATATAAATATATGTCTTGAACGAACAATCACTAGCACAACTTAAAATTTTTGACCTACATTGATAATCAAACAAGTGCCATTCACTTATAATATTTTCTGAACATTCAACATAAAGTGTGATATAGATGGCATTAAGCAAGAAAGAATAGTGTTATCTACCTTTTCTTTTCTTCTTCTTCTTTTCTTGATTTTGCAAGGGCAGTTTTGCGTTCAGTTGATGTAACACTTGGGCTTGGAGACTCCACAGGGCTTAGTGAAGAAGTCCTACTTCTTCGCCTCCTGTGACGCCGAGGAGTTGGAGACCGACTTTTTTTGTGTCTAGAAACTGGAGACCGACTCCTGCGGCGACGAGGGGTACCGGAATGACTTCTTCGCCTAGTTGACACAGTAAACAGTGTGTTACAGAACCATATTGGACCTAGCAATAATCTTCCTATAACTTTAGCTTCTTTGATTATTCAAAGATAAAGGGAAAAGATTTCATGTTACAACAACTACAACTTAATGTTATATTGTGCAGAGAGTGATCACTGATCACCTTAAATCTATATATACCATCACTAAATTTGTGATTACAGTATTATAAGAGCATCTCCAATGCAAGGTTCTTATAAGCATAAAACTTCTTAAAAGAACTAACATTGTGTTCTTGCACAAGAACCTTGGTTCTTACCTTGAAGTTGGAGTGAAGTGACAATTTGTTAGTTATTTTATATATTTTCTTGAATCTTGACTTTTATATGAAATATCATAATCAATATGTATATATTTATTTAACTTACATTTTACATGGGATCCACAAAATGGTTTCTTATAAGAACTACGGTTGGAAATGACATGGCAAAAAAAGTGCAAAAAGCGGGTTCTTATAAGAACCTCCATTGGAGATACTCTAAACTAACAAATTCGCTCTCAATACTTGCTATGTTTCAAGAGCTTCTGAAGCTAATTCATCAGGTGCTACCCATCATTCCTTTTCACTAGCTAGACTTCAAGTTGGAGATGGCTCCCATATTTACCGAGTTTTCTTAAATAAAATAATCCAATATTTTTCTCTAGCCAATATATTTGGGCAAATTGCAACAAGGTTTGTCTTAGTTCCTATCCTATTTAGTGTAACAAATAATTTTTTTATAAATCAATGTAAAAGTGTCAAAATTTCATACATAATGTAACAGTTTCAAAATTTCACAAACGGAAGTAACAAAGTTTCAAAGCTTCTAAATTTCTCAATCAACGAAACAAAGTTTCAAAATTTCCTATATAATGTAAGATTTCATGACAGGGATGTCAAGTTCGTTGTTTCATTATAAATATTTCTTTAAACCTTTTTACATTGTTTTAAAGAAATAATTCGTTAGACTTAATAGGAATTAATCCAAACTTTGTTGCATTTCAGAAGCATTTGCTCCAATCCTTCTCTTATTAATTCTTACCATTCAACATTATTTTTGGATCATTTGTTTCTTCCTCAATTTCCCACAACTTCCTCTAACTTCATGCACTTTCTCACAAAGGTCAGGTGCATTCAAACATTGAGGATGTTTTAACTTAACCCATCCTAAGAAATTCAACCCTAATCATTTCACAATTCGACCATGAAATTCGTGAGGTTTTCTATAATCAACTGAATTGAGTCGTAAACCCTATCTGTATCCTAAGTTGTGCATATACGAGTTTGTATTTCCTTTCTTCTATGCTTTAATTTGAACATATACACAATATCCTATAAGCATCATTAAAATGTGTATTAAAAAGGAGTTAGAAGTGAATAGATGATGTAAGCTGACCTGCTGTGACTAGTAGTGTAGGGCGAGCGGCTCCGATCCCTCCGGCGGCGGCGGCTGATCGGCGACGGCGAGTATCTCCGCCGGTAAGACGACGGAGACCTTGATATACTTCTAGGCATTATTCCCTTTATCAATCAATATTGGATTTTCGTTCTCTTTTACCCTAGAATTTTGCCAAACTCTGGTGTTCAGTTGTGGTGTAGTGAAGATTAGTTATTAGGATCATTTTTCAAAATCCACCATACATTTAAACTATATTTCATTATAGCCCTCAAAGTTATAGAAAACTACAATTAACTACCCTTGTAGTTTTAAGGTCTAACACAATGTACATGAATAGAATAAATTGAACACATAAAACTATATAGTTTTCTTAATAGGGAAAGCACAATGTTATTGCATTGATGAAATGATACATTGGGAGATACATATAATTGTTTAACTATGTGATAGAAAAGAATCAGTGATTTTTACAAATTTACGATGAGACGAATTTTCTTTGTATAAAATTTATTATGATGTCTTTTTATGACTCATTTTATAAACCTAAGCAATGATGTCTTTGTATCAACTGAAAAAAGTCTTATGAGTTAACCATATTTGGAACATGAACCAAAGTAGATGATGAAACTCACCATAGAAATATTACACACAATTATATTTTTGCAAGGACGAGAAATATACAGACAAAATTTTATGGACTATCATTTGCCACTAAAATTTACCTCTCCGGATTTAGGCAAGAAAAAACAATGGCTCTGATATGCTTATATATTACGTTTATTGTTGAGTGAGGGAGCCGATAAATAAGTACACAACTAAATACCATGAAACCTGCATATATTGATAAATAAGAAAAAAAAATTAGGGAGAGCATATGTCCCCCATGTGGCGTCGTCATTGCATGCAAAGTTAAGGATCATGTCATGAACTTTGCCTGAAATTTTACAAAGTTAGAAGCGTAACAATGATCCAATACTAGGTCTATTGCATTTACTAGTTATGAACAATCAAATGGTTGTACCAGTTAAAGTCATCTACGTGTTACTCTAATATCCGGTGATTTACTTTATACTTTTAATGTTGTACATGGTTTTTGAAATCAAGTGTGCGCAAACTTTTAGGGTTGTCTCTATTATGCTATCTTCTAATAGAATCGAATATCATGGTATGCATATTAAGTAGTTTACTTGCAGTTTTTAGATTATTAACCATGATTTTAGATTCAAATTAATCTTCATCATATATTGAAGATGAGGATGCTTAAATAAGAAATTGCCTTTATTTGGCACACATACTAAACTTTTCAAGTTGTGATTCGAAAAAAGACCGGACTTAATACAAGTTCCGCCTTTTTGCAAGAGAGCTTGATGTCACGTTTCACAAGAAGGTTCTCTAGAAAGTCGAAACATTTTTGACCAATAAAGATAATGTAGGAAGTTTGGAGGAAGACCAAGAAGGGACAAGCAAGTTACAAAAGGAGCTTGTATCACTCAAACCTTCCTTGTAAATATCCACATATTGTTTTTTAGATAGTTTCATAAAGTAGCACAAATAAATGATAATCTCTCATTTGTAAATCGCTCCATAACCATCCACTCAACCTTAGTAAAGTTGACTAATAGAAGTATAGAGTTCTTCGATCTTCTTTAACATTCTTGTAGTTTGGCTAAGCTTAAGACAGACCCAACCACTAAAACATAGATACGAACGCAATACACGTCATGGGAATCCTTGTTTTCTATGTTCTAGATCGATTCCGTAAAAGATTGTATCGGTAAATGAAAATTCATTGAATAAAATCCGTAGTCAATCCTATTTCTGATAGGGATAGTTATCATTTTGATCCATAGTATACTTGTATTCATTGATTAAGTAAATAACTATCACGAACGAAGTAATCCTTAAGTTTGTTTTCTACAACCTAACACTATAACTCACAATAATAGAGGTAAGAGTAAATTACGGATTTGGTTTTATGGTAAGTCAAAAGTTATGGATTTGGTCATTTATCTTTTATTACAAAAGAACCCTCCACACATGCAAACTTTTTTTCCGGATTTGGTCCTTGGTCTTCATTTTATTACAAAAGAACCCTCCACGTATGCAACTTTTTTTATGGATTTGGTCCTTTGTCTTCACTTCATTACAAAAGAACCCTTCACGTATGCAATTTTTTTTTAGTAAATTTTATTTTTCGTTCCTAACGTTTGACCATTTCAACGGTTTTCATCCCTCACCTTTATTTTAACAGATTCGTCCCTCACGTTTGACACCTTGCAACGATTTTCGTCCCTCCACTTAACGGCCGTTAGCTTTTTCAGTTAAGTCCACTTTAATGAGGGATAATTTAGTCATTTTACTATTTTTTAGTTTTCTTGTTTCTACAAAAATATCAAACCTTAGGGGACCTATTATGTAATTATATATATACNGTTGTAAACCGTGTAAACTCATACATACACAGTTGCATTGATGATAAATCAAATCTCTCCGGAGAGCAAATCGACGAAGACCAAATCTGGCTACTCATTTTTGTTACTGGCGAAACTCCCAAATCCGGCCGCCTACTCTTTCATACATGCTATTCCCTCCCAAACTCACCATTCACCATTCTTTTATACTAGAGACTAAGGGGCTGTTTGATTTTTTAAAATCATCACTGAAGAACTCTGAAATCTGACTCGGTCAGATTTTTCAATTTTCAGACTGTTTGTTTTTTTTAAGTGTTCAAGCCCCTGATATCTGAAATATCATCTGAAAGAAAAAGTGAGAGGTTGCCCTCTAAAAACCATGGCCTATCATCTTCTTCCTAGCTCTTCTCAACTTCATCATCAGAAAACCGCCGGTGTCTTCTCCTCTTACCGTCGCCGCCACCGTCGCCGTCGTCTTCTCCTCTCCCCGTCGCCGCCACCGTCCCCGTCGTCTGCTCCTCTCCCCGTCGCTGCCACCGTCGCCGTCGCCGCCATCGTTACCCTTTCCCCTCACCGTCGCTACCACGCCGTCGCCGTCGCCTTCCCATTTCACCGTCGCTGCTCTTCAGGCCCAAATCGATGAAAGAAAGAGAAAGAGGTTGGTGGTGGGTGGTGGGCGGCGGTGAACGGTGGGCGGTGGTGGCTGTGGGGGTTTGAAGGAGTGGTGGCTGTGGAGAGTCTTGAAGGGGTGGAGGCTGAAAAACTGGGCTCCATCTTCATTTTATATAGGAATAATTAGGGTATCAAATGTTTTATCAAAATTACCAATTTATCCTTGCAAAATGGAATAATATCAAAATTACCAATTTATAGAAAAAACAATATATTCAGATTTCAGACTTTATAAAAACAAACAATCTAATAGTTTCAGATTTCAAACTTCAGCACCACCTCTGATTAATCAGAAGTGAAATAAGATTTCAGATTTCAGACCTCTTAAAAAACAAACACAACCTAATTTTTGTCACTAACCAAAACCCTAAATCAGATGTTTATACACATCCACATAAGAACCCTAAATGATATCGGGACCTAATCACCAACAACTGGATGAACTCCGGCAACTGTTTTCTCGTCGATTTAACCCCGACGTGCATCAAAACTTTTTTTTGGAAGAGGTATCCCAGACCACATTGGGCCCAGACTAATCCTCGGCAATTTTGGGCCGAAGCCCGACTGCTAAAGCATGCAGCCCGGGGTCGAAGCCCCCGTACCTCCAGAATGTATCCCCCAAGGCTCGAACTTGGGTTCACCACTATGTAGTGCCCAATCCTTACCACTTGACGAACTCCAAATCGATTCCTCTCTCTCTCCCTCTCAAACAACTACATCGTACTATAGATGCCTCCATCTCGATCCAGACCATTGACGAGCACCAATGTTTTGTCCCTGTGGTTTGGCCATGTGTCGTCTTGACCGGAGATTTCGTCCCTTTATGGTGTTTCATATGTAAAATGGGTTATTCCCCAAAATCCCCAAATCGAAATCGGGTTTTGAGAAGCTTGCAAACGCCATGAATCTGGTTTAAGATTGAGGATTTTAACTTCGATTGTGTGAATTGATGAGGAATGGAGGTTCTGGATACAAGATTTGGATGAGAAAATGAAGGATTATTAGGGGGTATCAATGGTGTGACTTTTAGAAAGTGATGAATATTTCCATTTTAAAAAGGCATATCCTTTTTGTTAAAGTTGTTTTATGGTACCGAGTCCTGGAGATATTGCTCGATCCACAACCATAAGATTTAGAAAATCAGGTTATCGCCGGAAAATAAGGTTTCACCGGAAGGAGTTAAATGGTTTGATGGAAGTTGGGAGGTAGAAGATGAAGATGAATATGTTTATCTTTGGCCCTCCAAGTTTCAATATATAACTTTTACCCTAATTTAAAAAGGGTTAATTAAAAAATAATGTTAAAATAGTTAAAAGGAGTAAATGACTAAAATAACCCTCATTAAAGTGGACTTAACTGAAAAAGTTAACGACCGTTAAGTGGAGGGACAAAAATCGCTGCAAGGTATCAAACGTGAGGGACGAATCTGTTAAAATAAAGGTGAGGGACGAAAACCGTTGAAATGGTCAAACATCAAGGACGAAAAATGAAATTTACTCATTTTTTTTATAGATTTGGTCCCTCAAGCTAACGGATTTGGTTTGCAAAAGCAAACCAAATGAGGTTGGCATACCCACTCAAATAGGAGATATGTAGTCCTCTACCCAAAAGAATAGAGCATCTCTTTTATTGAATGCTCTTGCAAAACATGTATGAGAAAAAGATAGCTCCCTTGAATAGTTTGAAGAACAATTTGGTATTCAAAGTATCTCTGAACCTAGGGGAAAAAACCAAAATTGGAATAACTGTGGGTTGAAGCTTATGTTTATGCATATTTGTTCATGTTGTTGGGTTCTGAAGATTGAACATTGAAGATGGAAGTTTTGAAGAATGAAGAACAACTGAAGTAGTTACTACTGCTGGAGATTAGTTACTATTGTCAGTACAAATTTCGTTAATACTGCTGAGGAAAGAAGACTAACAGTAGTAATGAATACTACTGCTGAAGAAAATACTGCTCATTCCTACTGTCAAGCCATTACCACTGCTTATGAAGACCAACAATACTAATGGTTACTATTGTCGCTTATGGTTACTCCTGCCAGTTAGTACTTCTCAATAGTACTGCTGGTTAGTACTTCCTAAGTTGATAGTACTGCTTTTATGCTATTGATGCCGAAGAACACGATTTGGAAAGGATGTTGTTTGTTGTCAAAGAAAAAGGACTTAGAGATAATTATAGAATGTATTTAGAAATTATTGTAATTTTCTTTAATCTGTTCATGTATATATAACTTAGAAGTCCTTAGTTGTTCATAGATTGATAGTTTTCGTTTGATAAAAAATTTTAGCCTCAAGATTATTCTTGATCCCTGCAATAGAAAAGTGTTACACGTCTAATGAGTCTGTTCAATAGATTGAGGCTTTGGTTTTGTAATCATTCGATTATTGATTAATAACAAGTGTGATTTGCAAATTCATTGTGATTTCCTTACAAATTGTTAAAGTGTTATTCCGCAAACTTCTTTAGCAATACATCTGAGTTGTTTTAATTCTTGATTGAGAATTCGATCCTGTCACATGTACAAAAAACAAGACAACATAGAGGAATATGATATTCCTTCCCTTTCAAAATTGTAAGAACCCTAAAAAAGAGATTTGATATACATTTTCTAATCACTAATCAATTGATTGGACAAGTAAAATTTCACTTTCTACCTTGGTAGTGATTTAGATACAATGTACATGTGTTGCATGCAGCGTACTAGTCGTCTCGTGTATGCGATTACTTATAACACCTCTTTTTCAAGTTTCAACACGGCCATGAACGCTTCTTGAGGCACATCAACTTTTCCAATCGCCTTCATTCTTTTCTTTCCCGCAGCCTGATCACACAACCCGTACCCGAAAAATTATTGTAGACAAGTAAATACTCCGGCTATCAAGTGGTTGTCTTGCTTGAAGGTTTTATGACAGCAAAATAAGACACTTTTATATATATGCTAACGTCAAAAGACTAATAGCACATTCAACAAATCTCACACAATCAAAACCATGGCCTTCAAAGAAAACAAACAATTACCTGTTTCTTTAGCAATTTTTTCTTTCTTGAGATGTCACCACCTACAGAGATGTACATTACCCGTTAAATGTAACTGTTAGCTTCGGTTTAACTAAAACATTATACCTACAGAAACAAAACAATCTATACAAGAAGGCACTTCTTGTTTTCAGAAAGAGAACAAGATTCAAGATGAAGACTAAACAAACCTATAAAACATTAGTGGCTGGAAAAAAAAATTAAAAATGCACACTTACCATAGCATTTGGCCAAGACGTCTTTCCTAATTGCCGACAAACTTTCACTTGCAATCACCTTAGTGCCTATGCATGCCTGGTATTACAAGTTTACCACATAAGTAAAAAACGATGGTGTTCGTCCACACACAAAAGGGAAAATCTTTATTCACTAAAGAGGAATCAAAAACCATACAAGGATTGCAAACAGAAATCACTAATGGTGATTTGAACTCTCAAAGCTATTGAAGCAAATCCTCATAATGTTTCTCTCGTTATTTTCATGCTTTTAACAGATGGGAACTAAACGGCTATATACAAACTAAAATCCATACGAATACCAGCTCAATGCAAACCCTAGAAGCTTGGAATTTCGAATTTATCACTGGCAGTGCTTGATTATTGGGCATGGCTTTCGCCAAAAATCCCATAAGTTTCTATTGCATCATATATCATTATGCACAATCGTGCTTGGTGTCTTTCCATGGTTTTTGTGCTTTTATTAATTCTTATCACAATCTTACATGATATTCTTTTTGGACGAGTAAATAGACATTCAAGCCAACTTTACATACTAAATACACACAAGCACACATGTAGAGGTGCAAACATTGGTAGACATGTCTATGGTTAATATATAGCTGGAAAAATGGCAATGGCTTAGCTTTTAAATAAATAACCTTTAAGGGAACCAAAAATTACTATGATATTGGTCACTAAATTAACTTTTATAGGCATTAATATTATTAAATGAAAGTAGCTTAACCAAAAATCCATTTAGTATTTCCCAGGTACAAATGTACAACAGATGAGCCTTACTTGGATGGGCACTTTGAACATTTGCCTAGGTATAAGTTCCTTTAGCTTCTGAGTCAAAGCCCTTCCCACAGAATATGCCTATAAAAAGAGAGATTAAGCTCATATCATTATAACTTGTCAAAGAACAAGAAAAAATAAAACAAAAAGGTAGACATGCAGATTAATAGAACATTTATCGTCAACCATTGGAGGATACTCTAGAAGGTAGAAATTTCTAAAAACTGTTGCACAGTGCAAATATGGTTAATAGTAAAAATTTCTACAATCCCACAAAAACTTATGAAGATTAAGAGATGATGAACACCCTTTCATATAAATATTGTTTAAGGATTATAAAGAAACTTCAAGATTTAAATCTAAATCACCATAAACAGAAGAAATTTCAGTGCAACTGCAGTTGCATCACATCTAATGCAATCTATCGATGTACTCAAGAACACAAGAAAAGAGCTTTTAAATGGCTTTCAGTTTTTTGATCAAAAGTTAGTGTTTGCCCGTGTTTTTAAGCCATAAACTAGAGAGTAAGAACACATGTACATACGACTAAGTCATCCCTTTCAACTTGTCAATCCAATTCGAAGCAGGAAAACAACCAAAATACCTTATCTCTGTGTACGATTGTCGACAAAGGCTCCACACCTTCACTATTTATCAACACATCAAGCTTTATCAAATCACTTTCTTTGTACCTGCAGTCACAATTAGATCACATTGAACTGCATTAGATAGATTTATATTATCTACGTTTCCATCTATAAATTGATGGTATACTTTCTTAATATCTGGTTCTAAAAACATAAACACGTGTTCATTTATGAAATAATCTACTAAATGTAATTCCTTAACTATCTCGTAGATGGATGCATGTCAAGTTCTTTTCAAGCTGCTTGTGTGAAAAATTATATTAACAATGTACATGATGGCATATTTTTTCATGCATGAGATTTTGTTCAACATGTGTTGGCTTAAAGCGAAAAAAACGCCCACAACTGACGCACGTGTAATAGATAAGCTCATAAACTCAAAAATAACTACATTAATTAAATAAAGGTTACCCAATAAAAGAATACTCCATACTAGCATAGCCCTTGCTTCTTGATTTCAGCTGATCAAAGAAATCCCCTACCATCTGAGAAATGATACATGGTACTTAGATTTTTATTAGAAAATCATAAGGCAAGATTAGTGGACCATTTTTATAGGAAAAAGAAAAAGTGGAATGAAATAAAATATAAGCACACACTTAATTTCTAAATCTCATCTTTTGGACAAGGAATCTTAGATTTATATCATGGAATAACCTCAGCTAGTGGCATCTCATAGGTGAGTGAAGCTCTAGTCTCGGTAATATATTTCATTTCTTTAAATTCTCCTCGTCGTTCTTGAGCAAGTTCCATGAGTGAGCCGATATAGTCCTTTGGTGTGAGCATCTCAATCTGTAGAAAGGATATAAGCCATTAAGATTCAGATAATCATAGGTTGTGCAGAAACAAACAAGGCCATAAGAGAGAAAACTACAACATAGTGACAAACCTTTACAATTGGCTCTTCGACCGACCTCCTTTTACCAGGTTCAGGAAGTACTGACGGGTTTGAACATTCAACCTAATCAACAAGTGGGGAGAACAAGAGCAGATGAAAGTAAATGCATACTCCACAGTGTCAAAGGTAAAAGAAAAGTATCAGGAAAAATAAGTTCTGAATTTGCTCAACAGCTCAAGAAGCAAAAAGAGTACAACGACAAAGGGAAATGGAGAACAGGAGTGGATAAACAAAATGCAGGGAAATGTCACTTATATGGACTAGTGTAATCTTAAAGCACAATAACCCTAACTAGAAAACAAAAAACAGCCTAATAATAGTGGGGAAGGATGCTAAATAGAACATTACTAAATCTATGCCGAATAAACTGTTAATTATCCTCAGGTTGGAACATAACAGACTCTTCAACATATGAAGCCAACCCTGAAGGGCAGCTTAGTAAGACCTTGGGTTTGCTCCCAGAGGTCACCCTCTGGGCGGGTTTTCCTGGCTGTTAACTTCAGAAGCCCAGGGGCTTAGCCGAGGTGCACGCAAGCTGGCCCAAACACCCACAGTTACCAAAAAAACAAGACATATCAGAACCCTAGCGTCAGGAAAACATTAGCAGGAAAAAATAGATGGTTTCAACATCCACAAAGCAAACAACCTCGACCTTCATAAATACACATTCTAGACCTAAAGAAAGTGTCCATCCCCAATCAACCTCTACAGAAGTGACTCATCAGATAAAACCACATGTTTGACTTTGGGTTTGAATTCTAGGAAATGACACATTGGTATCCTCCACTTTAGAGGATTGGCAGATGAGTGCCTGGATTTGCACATAAAACTATCGTTAGCTCCTAAAGTGATGGTCCTAGACGTATTGCAAACTGAAGAGACTACAGCAGCTCTGGAGAAGTAGCGATAAAAGTTCTGATGGGGAGCCTCCCTAAAGCGGCGAAGTTCTAAACTTTCTGTTGAACACCAGGGACCAAAACTGAATTACTAGAAATCACAGCAACCAAAACTCAATACGCAGAAAAATTGAATTACTACAAACATGTTGGAAGCTGATCCAAGCAGAGACAGAATAGATGGTAGAAAAACTAATCAAAGCAAACAGAAAAGAAAAAAGCATGACAGCACATTCTTAAGACCAAAGAAAGACCCAACTGAAGCAGATTGCAGTGACAGCAAACAGCATCTGCAAAACAGAGCTGAACAGATCTGAAAAAAAAAACATGAATCTTTGCAACCGGCTAGCATAAGAGAATGCATTCCACCGGCGTCTGTAGTAGTGATACAGAATAGAGGAGGAACTTGGAGGACTCTACCATGGGCCACCGGAGGTAAAAATATGGCTTTCAGGCTTCACTCAAGTTCTAACCCCTAACCTGACTATGTCTTCATGTAACTATCAAGGTTCAAGAGCATATTTATATCAAATAAGAAATCATACATATACTAAACTAGTGCAAAAAGACTCTTCTATCCACACAAAAAACGAAAAGAACCCTAAATGAAATAGAAAAATAACCTAACCCAAACTCCACAAAACCAAACCTAATATTAGTACCACTTCTAGCATTCCTCTTCAAGTTGCACCATAAACGAACGGATTAGTTTGGGCATAACCTGGAATACCCTTCCAAAAAAAAGCAAAGGGCTATCAATGGAAATTATAGAATCCATACATCCACACACGCATATATATGCTGGCAGATAACATTCTCAAAACACATCACCACTTGTGACGAGTTCAAGTATGCAATGTCCATGACTTAGCATTTTGACCAATCCTGCAACATTATATAAACTATAAATTTGTTGGAGTTGTACTAATTTCCAGTTCTGCATAAACTACAGTATGTTT